>CP092876.1:565208-577726 GCA_030710605.1 Cordylochernes scorpioides | reverse complement strand
CTTGCTATAACTTCCTCAATGAGAGAACACACATCTTTATAAATACTCAGTTTTCATCGACAAAAATACCATTTTTGACTAATAGGCAACTTTTGTGTAAGAGAACATCTCTTTCTAAAGAACACTGGGTTTGTAAACTGGGTGTTTTCCTATAGAGAGAGGTTCTTCGGTATCATAAAATCGCCAAATTTTTCAAACATAGAACAATGTACATTTGTTATCATTTGAAACTATTCTTGATGCATTATGTTTCTTTTTAGAATTAAACAATTTTTCTAATGCCCTTACTGCAATGATTAGAATAATGGAAGGGGCCTGGCTCATCAGTGGTGATCACTATTTTATCATTGCAGTAAGGACAGTAAAAAATTATTTTATTTTTTTAAAAGAAACGTCAAGAAACGCGTCAATAGTTTATATTTCCTATACAGTAGAACCTCCATGAGAGGACACTCGCGATTGAGGACACCTCTCTACAAAGGACAGATTTCATTTGCAAAATTACCATTTTTACTATTTAGTAACTCTCCGGTAAGAGGACACCTCTCTACAAAGGACAGATTTCATTTGCAAAATTACCATTTTTACTATTTAGTAACTCTCCGGTAAGAGGACACCTCTCCCTATAGAACACTTTGGCTCTGCAATTAGGTGTCCTTTACAGGGAGGTTCTACTGTAGTAGAACAATGTAGAACTTTTGTGCTGTTGTTGTTGTTTCTTATTCCCTTGTGTAAAGAAAACATGAATTCCATGAGTTCATGCTCCTCGAGCTGTTTTATGATGAGCAGCGGCCTCTCCCAAAGGTCCTGTTTAGTACATCTAATGCAAGCCAAAATGTGTTCTGGAGCTGCAGGTACCAAACTACATTTTGGGCAAGTGGGGTAGATTTTGTTATTATTTTCTATCTTCAATGGCTTGAGATGGCCTGTTCTAAATCTTGTTAGTGTTGTTTGATGCTGTCTGATATTCAGAGTTCCTCTTGGGTTCATTCCACTGTACCAACTGTGCTTAGGTGGGATCCTCCAGTTCTTGTTTATTTTTGTTTTGGCTACTGTCTCTATTTCTTTAAAAGTAAGTTTTGTGCTGTGGTGCAGGTCTGTGAATGACATCAGCTATAGCTGGAGGGCGCTGAGACTGCTGGCTCTCAGGACCACCGTACTCTTCATGCCGCCCGGCACTCCACCACCCAAGAACCTCGGCCGCTTCCTGGAGCTAACCATCAACCGGCTGGCTAAGGAACTGCCTACAGTGGAGGAGACCACGGGAGCAGTGGAGGAAACCAGCGAAGAGGAAGGGGAAGAAGAACTTCTCAAGAACACGGACCCAGATCCTCCGTCGCAAGATACCATCAACACCATCATGGAGGACAACCCACTCTCCAATAAGTCCCATCTTACCCAACTGGCGGAACTGGTGGGTAAAGAATGGAAAGGTCTCGCTAGGAAACTGGGGTTCGAAGATGATGAACTGCCCTATCTGTCAGAGGGAGGAGGGGCAGCCAATATGCTACTGGTGTGGCTGGAACAACAGCCCAGCACCTCTAAGGCTCTGCAAACTCTGGAACGTTCCCTGGGAGCTTGCGGACTCACATCTGCCCTAGAATATCTTCTCACCTTGTAAATAATAAATATCCTGTGTGTAATAGTCATTTCTCTTATTTACATATTTACCTAAATTCTCTCTAAATGTAATTGGTCATTTCTCTTATTTACATATTTATCTACTCTACCAGGTAGTGGAGTTCTGAACCTCAGACAGAAAGAAACTTGTTAGATTTAGAACAAGCCATCTCAAGCCAATCAAGATTTAAAAAGTAATAAAAAATCTACCCTCCACTTGCCCAAAATATAGCTTGGGCACTCCCAGTTCCCGAACATATATGGCTTGCATTAGATGCACTAAACAGGATCTTTGGGAGAGGCCCCTGCTTATCATCAAACGAGGAGAATGGACTCATGGAATTATGTGTAATCTTTGCACAAGGAGATAATTCAGTCATATTTGCTGTTATTATTAGTGTCTATCATGTGGTGTACTTACAGTAAAAGCAGTCACCAACTTCTACCCACCATGATTATCATGGCCTGTACCACATGTACTAGGGATAAGAAGAAGAAGATTAGTGCCTATCAAAATGAGTTCAATTTTTGTGACTATATGGATAAATTTTCTCAAATTCAATCTGTTAATGACCGTCACTGTACTCCGCCTTTGTCGGTCCTAAGCCTGGATAAAAAAGGAGGAAGGGGGAGCAGTAACAAGCTCACTAAAAAACCCTGGGCTCAGCTGGCCCGGCTGATAGTACCTTGTAAGGGCTCCTAATCCAGGGATACAGGATGAACAGCGTTTGTACTCCATGTTAGGAGCGGCTGCACATGGTGTCTGTTTCTCATGTCAGAGGCGGCCATTTCTTTTGGAGCTAAGTCGGCCTGCCACTGAGTAGTGCTCCCAGTCTTAATGACAAAGGCAGACACATTCTACTTCACCCAGTCATGATGGTTGTCAAGTCTCAAGTTCTACAAGCTTGATACCTTAATATGATTGAGTGGAGATAAGAAAGAAGAAGATGACCACCACTTGCATCTCATCTAATGACTTTCCAATATTGGTCTGTTACCTTATCAAAGTTCTACAGGGGGGGTTGGTGGAAGGCTGGTTAAACCGTTTGGTTTTCGACCACTAGGACCCAGGTTCGATTCCCGCATTGGACACTTTTTTCTGATTTAAAAATAAATGCTCCAATGGCCCCCGATTCTTGCAAAAGTCCAACCCCACCAGCGAGTGCAAGTAACCAAACGGGGCTCTGGCACATTTGTAAGTGCAAAGTCGAACTGCTTTTCACATGTGTAGACATGTGGTGCACTTACAGTAAAAGCAGTCGCTAACTACCCACCATGATTATCATGGCCTATCTGGTTCAAATCACATAAACAGGTACCGCTCAGCAAGAGCAACCTAGTTCATGATAATTGAAAAATGAATAATATGTGAAGGTTATTCACATAACAAACAAATTTTAACGCGGGATTTAATCCCGGTTCATGACTGTCGGGAATCGAGCATGTTACCCTCTCATCCAACGACTTGTTTTATATTATCATGGCCTATACCACGTGTACTAGGGATAATTAAAAAAAAAAATCAAAGTTCTACAACGATACAAAAAAACTTACTTGAATGTATTTTTTATTATAAATAAGAAACCCACACAATCAACCTCCAGAGTTGTTTAAAATCCAATTATTTTTTTTATTGTTATGCGGTGTCATTGTTACATTTACAAAGAGACTGCTCCTAAAAAGTTGAACAGACAGGAAAAAAAAAAACATGATTCTGTTGAAGAAGTTAAAGTTTCACAAAAAATGTAACACGTGGAGGAAAGAGGACACACACACAAAAAACAACAACAAATTTTTTCTAAGTTTTTTTTTTACTTACGATGAGAATAAAAAGTTTTTACCGTGTAATATGTATATATGTAATTGGGGATAATGTATGCAATTCACTCACACATATATTTACATACCAAAAAAAAAAGTGGCATAGATCATTTTCAAGTATAATCTACCAAATATCTTTTTATATAGAAAAAAAAAAAAGTTCATTCTAAAGAGCAGCAGGATGGCACAAAAAAGCCAAAAAAAAGATGATTTTCCCCATTGCACATTGAATAAAAAAAATGAATATCTATTGCCAGAAAGAAGAATTAATAAAAAAAAAAAAAAAACAGCTAATTACGGATAAATTGTATCATCAATTTATTTATATTTTTAAATATTTGTATATATATATATATGTGATATAGATATAGATAAAATATATAGATATATATAGATTCATTATAGAGTTAAAAAATCACGACCATATTATTTTGATATTCTTTTTTTTTGTAGAGTTCACAACAACGAATTATAGAACAAGAGAATAATATTTAAAAAAAGGTACAATTAAAATTTTTTTTTTTAAATGAAAGAAAACAAAAATTTTTTTTTAAATAATAAAATAAATTATCGCTTATATAAGAGATGACATATGAAGATAGTCGAGAAGAAAAAGAAGAAGAAAATTTAAAAAAACATGATGATGATAATGACATCTTGTTTAATAACCACCATACAAAAAAAAAAGAAAAAAAAAAAATAGTAAAATGCACTTTGTTGTTTTGAAACAAAACCAAAAATGAAATGTGGGGGGGTGGTTGTGGGTGTTTAATTAAAAGAGCTATTTAAACGAGGCAGGACAACAAACCAGGAGGACCCAAAAATAATCATTCCCCCCACAGAGAGTGTGGTGTATCACAAAAAGATAAAAAAATAAATACAAAGACAAGACAAACCGCCAACAAGAGGGAAGTGGATTGCCCAACCAAGTGGGCGGTGTTTGGTCCCGGCTTGGCAGTGGCGCGAGAGAACAAAAATAAACGATATAAGACCAAGTGGGGAAAAATAATAGAAATAATAATAAAGAAGGAAGAAAGTGTGTGGGTGTTTGTGTGGGGAATGTTGCGTTGTTTTGGCTCCTGCGTGGCGGCGGAGGAGTCAGTCATCCTCTAGGAATAGGCCAAAGAAGCCTCTTTGTACTCGGATCCTTCCAGAGTGAAGAAGTCCTCCAGTTTCCACTGGAGGGTTTCGAAGGTAGGTCGTTTGAGAGGGTCCTTGTGCCAGCACTCCAGCATGATGTCGTACAGGGTAGGTGGACAGTTGGCGGGCTGTGGCATACGGTAGCCATGTTCCACCTGATGTAACACCTCTGCATTGGTCATGCCAGGGTAGGGGATCCTTCCGTAGGTCACCAGCTCCGTGAGCAGGATGCCGAAGGACCACACATCCGACTTGATGGAGAACTTGGAGTAGTTGGCAGCTTCTGGAGCCGTCCACTTGATAGGGAACCTGGCTCCCACCCTCGCCTCGTACTCATCCTCCTGCAAATACCATTCAGTCACCCACCTTCCTTCCTTCATGCTTCAACAACATACACATTAGAAATCATATTCATATACAGTACCAACATTTCACCCTCCGTATTGCTTTCAAAAATATCAGCAAACAAATCTAAGGCATATGTTACTATAAATTTTTTAGATCATCATTATGTAAGGACCAGTCAACAATTGAATGACTTTGAGATGAAGAGTAAAGCCAGTTCTATCTTACTACCTATGTAAATAACACAAGATGGTTATTATCTTACCCAATTGGGAGAATCTGTATGGGGCATATCCCTAATAAAGGATTTTGTGTGTGTGTATATATTGTGTGTGTGTGTGTGTATATATAAAGTAGAACCTCCATGAGAGGACACTTGTGCTAAAGGACACCTCTCTACATAGGAAGGTTTTCATTTGCAAAATTACCATTTTTACTATTTAGCTACTCTCCGGTAAGAGGACACCTCTTCCTAAAGGACACTTTGGTTCTGCAATCCGGGATCTTTTTTACAGGGAGGTTCTACTGTATAAGATCAAGTTGTGGGAGGATGATATTCATCTACCAAAAGAGGAACCTCTCCCTTTTTTAAATTGTGTTTTAATGTTTTTTTTTTTGCTTATCCCTAGTACACGTGGTACAGGCCATGATAATCATGGTGGGTAGTTAGCGACTGCTTTTACTGTAAGTGTACCACATGTCTACACATGTGAAAAGCAGTTCGACTTTGCACTTACTAATGCCAGAGCCCCGTTTGGTTACTTGCACTCGCTGGTGGGGTTGGACTTTTGCAAGAATCGGGGGCCATTGGAGCATTTTTTTTCTTTAAACAGAAAAAAAGTGTCCAATGCTGGAATCGAACCCGGGTCCTAGTGGTCGAAAACCAAACAGTTTAACCAGCCTTCCACCGACCCCCTGTGTTTTAATGTAAAATATAAAACCATCTACCTTGATAAGACGAGCCAGGCCAAAGTCTGCGATCTTGACCACATTGCCATCTCCAACCAGGATGTTGCGAGCAGCCAAGTCCCGGTGGATGTAGTTCTGGGTCTCCAGGTAGGCCATGCCGGCTGCGATCTGGGCGGCCCATGTCGATGAGCTGGGTCAGCTGCAGGTTCCTGCCCCGGCCGTGGAGGTACTCCAGCAGGCTGCCGTGTTTCATCAGCTCCGTCACTATGTAGATGGGCTCCTCCAAGGTGCATACTGCATACAGCTGCACCAGCTTGTTGTGCCGCAGCTTCTTCATGATCTGGGCCTCTGTCAGGAAGTCCTTGGGATCCATGGTGCCTGTGACACATTCCAGACATGTTTAAAGCTGCTGTCTCTCACTACATTGTGGTCTAAAACATTGGGTAGAATCTAACTGGATCAGTAAAGTAGGGTGAGAATAGGGGAAAATTTATACTAAAAAAACACCACTCTCTCAAAAGCATAACAAGAGTGACAAAAAAAAAAAAAAGAATAATTTCATCATTTCATTAATTGGCCCGAACTCCACCTTTGCTGGTCCCAAGCCCGAATAAAAAAGGAGGAGGGGGAGTAGTAACAAGCTCACTAAAAAACCTGGGCTGAGGTGACCCGGCTGATAGTACCCTGTAAGGGCTCCTGATTCAGGGATACAGGATGATCTATACTTCATGTTAGGAGCGGCTGTACATGGTGTCTGTTCCTCATGTCAGAGGCGGCCAATTTATATTGGAGCTAAGTCGGCCACTAACTGAGTAATGCTCCCAGTCTTAAAGGTTGTTAAATTAATTAATTGTCACTCCCTTGGTAGAGTAAGAATTATTACCAATCCATATATACAATATTTAAATATGGAATGCTTTAAGATAAAATTTGTTACTTTAGGAATTTCTTCAGGAATTTCATATAAATTTAGATAAGTTATAACTCAATATATACATAGAAAGGCTATTAATAAAAAAATATATGATAATTTTTATGATATTAAAAAAAAAAAAATCTTGCACACAATTTTTTTTAAAACTGAAACAATGGTAACAATATCCAGGTGAAGCTGGGTACATTATCAGTTATAGCATTCATTCTATAATTAACAAATGTATATTTAACATAAGATATTCAATATCGTACAAAAATTGACACATACACATGTATATAAATTGTCATATTACTGCTTCGATATAATATAAACCTCCCTATAAAAACAGGCCCTTCTATTACTCTGAAGTATCGTGCCTCTAAATTACTCATTTAAGATTTGGTCTTATCTTGGAAAGTTCACAATTGATAAAAAGGACTTTCTCACATTTCTGATATAAAAGGTACAATTAGAGATTAGAAACACATATGGTAACTAAATTGTTACCTGGGGGGGGTCGGTGGAAGGCTGGTTAAACCGTTTGGTTTTCGACCACTACGACCCGGGTTTGATTCCCGCATTGGACACTTTTTTCTGTTAAGAAAAAAAAAATGCTCCAATGGCCCTCGATTCTTGCAAAAGTCCAACCCCACTAGCAAGTGCAAGTAACCAAACGGGGCTCTGGCACATCTGTAAGTGCAAAGTCGAACTGCTTTTCACATATGTAGACATGTGGTGAACTTACAGTAAAAGCAGTCGCTAACTACCCACCATGATTATCATGGCCTGTACCACGTGTACTAGGGATAAAAAATTGTTACCTGTAAATTCGTGTAATATTTACACAAGGGGGGGATAAGAAACAACAACAACAAATTGTTACCTAAACACCGCCACATTTGAATTGATTTGAATTTCTTCTTGTTACACTTTTTAGGGCTCAAGAGTTCTGATTTTTATTTCTCCAGGGAGTTCCAATTGATGAGAAAAGCAAAGAGAGAGAGAAAAAAAAAAAGTAAAATCGTCCCCCCAGTACTGAAGTAGATCAGAATGTTGGGTCAAAGAGATGTCTAGCCGAGAGGAAGAAATAAAAAATGTAAAAAAGAAGTTGTGGCAATGAATAACGAGGAGCTGATATCCCGAGGGAAGGTCAAGTGGGGACAACAGGAAGTGGAAGGAAGGCCTTCACATGTTTGTCCTGCTCGGAGTGCCGCCATATGCAAATCGGGAAAGCTGTCTAGATGAAAGTGATTTTTTTTTTCGGGTGTTGATTATTGCATCAATATTTTTTTTTTGCTTATCCCTAGTACACGTGGTACAGGCCATGATAATCATGGTGGGTAGTTAGCGACTGCTTTTACTGTAAGTGCACCACATGTCTACACATGTGAAAAGCAGTTCGACTTTGCACTTACAAATGTGCCAGAGCCCAGTTTGGTTACTTGCACTTGCTGGTGGGGTTGGACTTTTGCAAGAATAGTGGGCCATTGGAGCATTTTTTTTTTTTTAATCATAAAAAAGTGTCCAATGTGGGAATCGAACCCGGGTCGTAGCGGTCAAAAGCCAACAGTTCAGACCATCTTTCCACCAACCCCCCTTGCATCAATATCATTTTTAGAAACATAAGACCTTGTCTGTCATTGGCATTCATCTTCTTTCCTATCTCCATTCAATCATATCAGGGTATCAAGCTTGTAGAACTTTTGATGATGTCTGCTGGGGATGCTGAGGAGAGCTCATCAATAGATGAGTCAATACAGTCTATGATGTATTTTGGGGTTGCAGGTTGAGAATTGCAATTGGCATTCATGATGGTAACAATTCTGTTACCGAAAACATCATAAAACATTTTATTTATAATAGATTTGGTCTTGTTATGTTTCTAATTTATAATCCAAATTGTACCATGAAGTCATTTAATCTTTTTATTAGAAAATTACTCACATACTTTGTTATACCTTTTCTAATGAACCAACAAGGAGTAATAGTGTTGATTATGTGAGCAACATTGGTTAAAAATCAAAAGTTACCTTTTTTTTTTTTTTTTTAATTTTACCACGAACTAAAGAATCAATTTTTTTTTTTCAATAACTTTTGAACACCACATTCATTTAAATTAAAATTTTCATGAATGAATAATCCTTGCATTGCTCAGTTATATTATTTTTTTCTCATTAAATCTTCTTCAGTTATGTTTTCCATTTTGAATGTTGAATCGTTTTATAAAATTTTCAAAGAAACAGTGGAAGCTTTGAATTAAGCTTTATCAAAATAACGAACCTTTTTTTTTAAAGTAGTGCCTCTGATATTGGAAGAATTTTGGATCACATATCAGTGATCGGCCTTTTGTACATTAACATATTAACCCATTTCTAAAAATTCTTGAATCATTTAGTTCTTCTTGATAAAATTTTGAAACTGGGCTTTAACAATATATTTTGAAATTTGTTGATCGCTAACATCAAATGTCATTTATTAAAACATATAAACCTTTATTCAAAATTTAATAAATTATGAAATAAAGATTGAATTTGATTAACAATTAGAAAACAAGATGTTTTAAAATGATACAAAGAGGGTATAGTTCTTTGTTCAAAAAGCATTCGTTAATTGTGTTGCAAAATATTTAACAAAATAAAAACTGTTATCGTACAATTTTGGATTAATTATTTTTCAAACCTAAATTGTTAATTTTAAATTTTAATGATCTCTAATGAGAGACTAAAAATAGAATTTTAGTGGTCGCTGGTCATTCACAAAGATGATCCTTCATAGGAGCTCAAGATGCTTACAAGGGAAATTTATTTGTACTTTACAAGGATGGTCACTCATGAGAGATGGACCCTCATGGGCTGAGTCGCTCATGTGAGACCCAATTGTATCTGATATGAAGAGAAAATCATTTTCAAAGAATTCTGAAATACTAATTCTTCGAATTACAAGTGGTAAAACCCATGCATTTCTATTCTATATAACCCTAATTGTACCCTATCACCTACCACCAAGATAGTAGGTTTACATGGGAAATTTATTTGTACCTTACAAGGATGGGCGGTCACTCATGGGATGAGTCCCTCATGAGAGACCCAACTGTAGCTGATATGAAGCAAATAATTTTCTAAGAATCCTGAAATACTATTCTTCAAATTACAAGTGGAGAAAAACTATGCATTTCTATTCTATAACCTTAATTGTACCCTATCATCTTGTGTGTAATGCTGCACATGACTGGTACAGAGCAGGAGGGACAAGCACCGGTTCTGTCCTCCCAAGAGAACAACAGTCTTTGATTTCCAGGCTTAAGTCTGGTCATCTACGGACAATGACTTTCCAGAATGGTTGCAGGGTTTTCCCACTATGTACTAAGTGCAATTCTCAGCCTGCAACCCCTAAACATATTATTGAATATATTGACTCATCCATTGATGAGCTCTACTCTTCCCCAGCAGACACCATCAAAAGTCTCAAGCATTACAAGCTTGATACCTTAGTGTGATTGAGTGGAGATAAGAAAGAAGAAGAAGACCTTGTGTGTAGGTTATATCTTACTGGAAGAGAATAAGTCAACATACCAGACTTGAGAGTCTTGATGGCCACTGGAGTGGTGTTGTTCCACAGTCCCTCCCAGACCTCTCCGAACTGTCCTTGTCCCAACTTGCGGACAAACTTGAGTGAGCCGCGGTCAATCTCCCACTGGTCGCGGGTGTTGTACGACATGCCCACTGTATTGGGTTTTTCCACCTACACACACTGTTGGTTAGGAGGAGGCTTCGCGCAGGCAAAGGTGAGAGACTTGCCTTAATGCATGGCAGGCGGAGGTTGACACATAGCCCATCCGCATCATTGGAGTAGTGCTCCACCAGTTCCTGGAGGGTGTGGAATGTGGTGCGCCGCGCAATGAAGAAACCCCCCTCATCCAACTGCCTCACCCGGTAGTGCTTGACAGTGTCTCCGTCCCTCACTGACACCATACAGAGAGCCGAGTTAGCACCTACAATGTCAACTTTGAACTGCATCCTCACCTGAGAGAGAGAAGTCATTGCGCCGGCTCTCGCTGTCTCGGATCAAGAAGGCCCCGTGCTCATTCTCAGAGAGCAGGAGCTTCTTCTCCGCCTCAATACGCTTGATCTTCCCGAAGTACCATCTGGACAACCCAACAACAACACATAATTATCTCAGCTCATCTTTCTTCTTGTAGGGGGCATTCATAGTGCTACAATTTGTGTAATTAGGGACAATCTGCAAGGTAATTCCTAAACAAAAGGACCTTTATTAATGTATCACATGTTAATCGAACGAAAAGGCCTTTAAAAAATATATACAGTAAAACCTCTCTGTAGAGGACACCTAATTACAGAGCAAAAGTGTTCTTTATGAAGAGGTGTCCTCTTACCAGAGTTGTTGAATAGCAAAAATGGTAATTTTTTGACAATGAAAACTGTCCTTGGTAGAGAGATGTCCCCCCTAGAGGGAGTGTCCTCTAATGGAGGTTCTACTGTATATATAATTTTGGCCATTCATATTCTACTATAGCAACCGTGCCTAATAGATTACTTCATAACACACACGACGTTCCTACTGCATGTTCAATTATTTTTCACACAAAGATCAACAATATAAAAAAGAAGTAACTTAGTAGGCAACATTTGGTAACCATCCTCAAGACTTAGAGTACCAAAAAAATAGTTAAGTACATTTAAAATAATGCTACAACTCCACTATTTCCAGTCTAAAACCCAGATGAAAAAGTTCATCCCCTTCTCCACTTATATATTTTTATCTCCTTTCCATCTATCTTGTACATGACACATTTCCTGAAGATTATTTTTCTAGTTTCTAATGAGGATTTCTAGGAGCTATATCTCAGTGGGAGATTTCCCTTGATTGCTCTACGAATGAAAGTGGTCTTTAGACTGATAAAACTATTGAATACTCTTCTATCTATAGAAAGAGTGTAGAGGATGGTACTACAGTAGAACCTCCATTAGATGACACTCCCGCTAAAGGACATCTCTCTACAAAGGACATTTTTCATCACCTCAATTACCATTTAGCAACTCTCCGGTAAAAGGAAACCTCTTCATAAAGGACACTTTGGTTCTGCAACTAGGTGTTGTTGTTTTTTTACAGAGAGAGGTTCTACTGTACATGGGAAAAATGTCTTACAAGTTGATTTAGCATCTGTAAAGCCTACTTCTTGTATGATCCTTCATGTTTTGCTATTGGGGCTGTAAAAACATGAAAGTTGAACCCTTTTTTAATTCCACCGACTATAATCCAACATTACCTTTAATTGAAAAATATACATAGATAGTGAGTGTTGGGATAAATTGATAACCATCTCTTTACCAATTATAATTACTAACAAAATTTTTGAACCCTTTGGATGCTGAATTGAGGAAGTTAGAAAACATAAGGTAACAAGATCAAATCCAAATTAATGAAATCTTTGTGACGTTTCGGCAACTGAGAGTGCACTTTATCATTTATAAAACCAATATGGAACAAATGAATGGAACACAAAGTAGAGAGATCAAATCCAAATTAATGAAATGTTTGTGATGTCTCAGCAACTGAGAGTGCACTTTATCATTTATAAAACCAATATGTAACAAATGAATGGAACACAAAGTAGAGAGATCAAATCCAAATTAATGAAATGTTTGTGATGTCTCGGCAACTGAGAGTGCACTTTATCATTTATGGAACAATATGGAACAAATGAATGGAACACAAAGTAGAGAGATCAAATCCAAATTAATGAAAT
>CP092876.1:540863-565108 GCA_030710605.1 Cordylochernes scorpioides | reverse complement strand
ATTGTTACCTGTGGAATTTGTGTAAGCAATACACAATTGTTACCCAAATGCCACACACAATTTATTGATTTGAATTTCTTCTTGTTACCCTTTTTGGGGCTCAAGAGTTCAGATTTTTATTTGTCCAGGGAGTTCCAATTGATGAGAAAAGGTACGATAGAAAAAAAAAGTAAAACGGTCCCCCCAGTACTGAAGTAGATCAGAATGTTGGGTCAAAGAGATGTCTAGCCGAGAGGAAGAAATAAAAAATGTAAAAAAGAAGTTGTGGCAATGAATAACGAGGAGCTGATATCCCGAGGGAAGGTCAAGTGGGGACAACAGGAAGTGGAAGGAAGGCCTTCACATGTTTGTCCTGCTCGGAGTGCCGCCATATGCAAATCGGGAAAGCTGTCTAGATGAAAGTGATTTTGTTTTTCGGGTCTTGATTATTGCATCAATATTTTTTTTTGTTTATCCCTAGTACACGTGTTATAGGCCATGATAATCATGGTGGGTAGAAATAGGCAACTGCTTTTTACTGTAAGTGCACCACATGTCTACACATGTGAAAAGCAGTTCGACTTTGCACTTACAAATGTGCCAGAGCCCCGTTTGGTTACTTGCACTTGCTGGTGGTGTTGGACTTTTGCAGGAATAGTGGGCCATTGGAGCATTTTTTTTTTTTTTTAATAATAAAAAAGTGTCCAATGTGGGAATCGAACCTGGGTCGTAGCGGTCAAAAGCCAACAGTTCAGACCATCTTTCCACCAACCCCCTTACATCAATATCATTTTTAGAAACATAAGATCTTGTCTGTCATTGGCATTCATCTTCTTCTATCTTATCTCCATTCAATCATATCAGGGTAATCAAAATTGTAGATGGTGTTCTGCTGGGGATGCTGAGTATAGCTCATTAATGGATGAGTCAATACAGTCAATGATGTGTTTTAGGGTTGTAGGTTGAGAAATGCAATTGACATTCATGATGGTAACAATGCTGTTACTGAAACATCATAAAACATTTTATTTATATAGGATTTGGTCTTATTATGTTTCTAATTTATAATCCAAATTGTACCATGAAGTCATTCAATCTTTTTATTTGAAAACTACTCACATACTTTGTAATACCTTTTCTAATGAACCAACAAGGAGTAATAGTGTTAGTTTACGTGAGTAACGTTGGTTAAAAAATCAAAAAGTTACAATTTCTTTTGTAAACTAAACCCTTTTGTAACTAAAGGATCCTTTTTTTTTTCAAAAACTTTAGCAATTTTTATGAGTGAATAATCCTTGCATTGCACAGTTATATTATTATTATTTTTTTTTTTTTTTTTTTTTTCTCATGGGGGGTCGGTGGAAGGCTGGTTAAACCGTTTGGTTTTCGACCACTAGGACCCGGGTTCGATTCCCACATTGGACACTTTTTTCTGTTTAAAAGAAAAAAAAAAATGCTCCAATGGCCCCCGATTCTTGCAAAAGTCCAACCCCACCAGCGAGTGCAAGTAACCAAACCGGGCTCTGGCATTTGTAAGTGCAAAGTCGAACTGTTTTTCACATGTGTAGACATGTGGTGCGCTTACAGTAAAAAGCAGTCGCTAATTACCCACCATGATTATCATGGCCTGTACCACGTGTACTAGGGATAAGCAAAAAAAAAAAAAAAATTCTCATTAAATCTTTTTCAGTGATGTTTCCATTCTGAATATTGAATCGTTTAATAAACTTTTCAAAGAAACAGTGGTAGCTTTGAATTAAGCTTTATCAAAATAATGAACCTTTTTTTTAAAGTAGTGCCTTTGATATTGGAAGAATTTTGGATCACATATCAGTGATCGACCTTTTGTACATTAACATATTAACCCATTTCGAAAAATTCTTGAAGGATTTAGTTCTTAATAAAATTTTGAAATTGGAATTACACAATATCTTTTGCAATTTGTCGATCACTAACATTAAAATTCATTTAATAAAACATTATTGTTATAAAGCTTTATTCAAAAATTAATTTAATAGATAAAGATTGAATTTTAAAGGAATAACCTATCATTTGTGAGAAACAGTTAGAAAACAAAACAAGATGTTTTAAAATGATCCAAAGAGGCTATAATTCTTTGTTCAAAAAGCATTCGTTAATTGCATCGCAAAATATTTAACAAAATAAAAACTTGAGTCAAAAGGCGATCCATTAATTAAGATTATATAAAAGGGCGTACCTGGATCTGTAAAGAAAAAAATAATAATAAAACAATTTTTTTCTTAAAATATTTCGAGAGATTGCTCCCTCTTTATCAATTCATTGTTTTATTTTTTTTCTTTACAGATCCAGGTACACCCTTTTATATAAAAATAAAAACTGTTCATTTTATAATTTTGGATTTATTATTTTTCAAACATGAATTGTTAATTTTAAATTTTAATGATCTCTCATGAGAGACTAAAAATAGAATTTTAGTGGTCGCTGGTCGTTCACAAAGATGGTCCCTCACAGGAGCTCAAAGATAGTAGGTTTAAAAGAGAAATTTATTTGTACTTAACAAGGATGGTCGGTCATTCATGAGAGATGGTCGTTCATGGGATGAGTCGCTCATGTGAGACCCAATTGTATCTGATATGAAGCAAATAATTTTCTAAGAATTCTGAAATACTATTCTTCGAATTAGAAGTGGTAAAACCCATGAATTTCTATTCTATATAACCCTAATTGTACCCTATCACCTACCATCAAGATAGTAGGTTTACATGGGAAATTTATTTGTACCTTACAAGGATGGTCGGTCACTCATGGTATGAGTCCCTCATGAGAGACCCAACTGTAGCTGATATGAAGCAAATAATTTTCTAAGAATTCTGAAATACTATTCTTCGAATTACAAGTGGGAAAAAAAACTATGCATTTCTATTCTATAACCTTAATTGTACCCTATCACCTTGTAATTGTATTGTGTAGGTTATTTCTAACTAGGAGATAAGAAGTCAACATACCAGACTTGAGAGTCTTGATGGCCACTGGAGTGGTGTTGTTCCAGAGTCCCTCCCAGACCTCTCCGAATTGTCCTTGTCCCAACTTGCGGACAAACTTGAGTGAGCCTCGGTCAATCTCCCACTGGTCGCGGGTGTTGTACGACATGCCCACTGTATTGGGTTTTTCCACCTACACACACTGTTGGTTAGGAGGAGACTTCGCGCAGGCAGAGGTGAGACTTGCCTTAATGCATGGCAGGCGGAGGTTGACACATAGTCCATCCGCATCATTGGAGTAGTGCTCCACCAGTTCCTGGAGGGTGTGGAATGTGGTGCGCCGCGCAATGAAGAAACCCCCCTCATCCAACTGCCTCACCCGGTAGTGCTTGACAGTGTCTCCGTCCCTCACTACCACCATACAGGGAGCCAAGTTAGCACCTACAATGTCAACTTTGAACTAGATCCTCACCAGAGAGAGAGAAGTCATTGCGCCGGCTCTCGCTGTCTCGGATCAAGAACGCCCCGTGCTCATTCTCAGAGAGCAGGAGCTTCTTCTCCGCCTCAATACGCTTGATCTTCCCGAAGTACCATCTGGACAACCCAACAAATAAATATCACACAGCTCATCTTTCTTCTTGTAGGGGGCATTCATAGTGCTACATTTTGTGTAATTAGGGACAATCTGCAAGGTAATTCCTAAACAAAAGAACCTTTATTAATGTGTCACATGTTAAGAGAACCAAAAGGCCTTTAAAAAAATATATATAGTTTTTTTTTTTTAATTATCCCTAGTACACGTGGTACAGGCCATGATAATCATGGTGGGTAGTTAGCGACTGCTTTTACTGTAAGTGCACCACATGTCTACAGATGTGAAAAGCAGTTTGACTTTGCATTTACAAATGTGCAATATATACAGTAAAATCTCTCTGTAGAGGACACCTAATTGCAGAGCAGAAGTGTCCTTTATGAAGAGGTGTCCTCTTACCGGAGAGTTGTTAAATTGTAAAAATGGTAATTTTTTGACAATTAAAACTGTCCTTGGTAGAGAGGTGTCCCCCCTAGAGGGAGTGTCCTCTCATGGAGGTTCTACTGTATATACATACATAATGAAGGGTAAAAGAGAAACATAATGAGTAAAATCGTTTTATTGAATCTGATATATGCCTTTTATATTTTCTAAGGAAAGATTGCTCTATTTTCAGAACATGCATGCAACCATGCCTAATAGATTACTTCATAACACACATGACGTTCCTACTGCATGTTCAATTATTTTTCACAAAGATCTCAACAATATAAAAAACAAGTAACTTAGTAAGCAACATTTGGTAACCATCTTCAAACTTAGAATACCAAAAAAAAAAAAACAGTTAAGTACATTTAAAATAATGCTAAAACTCTACCATTGCCGGTCTAAAACCCAGATGAAAAAGTTCATCCCCTTCTCCACTTATATATTTTTATCTCCTTTCCATCTATCTTGTACATGACACATTTCCTGGAGATTATTTTTCTAGTTTCTAATGGGGATTTCTAGGAGCTATATCTCAGTGGGAGATTTCCCTTGATTGCTCTACGAATGAAAGTGGTCTTTAGAGTGGTAAAACTATTGAATACTCTTCTATCTATAGAAAGAGTAGAGAGGATGGTACTACAGTAGAACCTCCATTAGATGACACTCCCGCTAAAGGACATCTCTCTACAAAGGACATTTTTCATCACCTCAATTACCATTTAGCAACTCTTCAGTAAAAGGAAACCTCTTCCTAAAGGACACTTTGGTTCTGCAACTAGGTGTTGTTGTTTTTTTACAGAGAGAGGTTCTACTGTACGTGGGAAAAATGTCTTACAAGTTGATTTAGCATCTGTAAAGCCTACTTCTTGTATGATCTTTCATGTTTTGCTATTGGGGCTGTAAAAACATGAAAGTAGAACCCTTTTTTAATTCCACCGACTATAATCCAACATTACCTTTAATTGAAAAATGTACACAGATAGTGGAGTGTTGGGATGAATTGATAATCATCTCTTTACCAATTATAATTACTAACAAAATTTTTGAACCCTTTGGATGCTGAATTAAGGAAGTTAGAAACATAAGGTAACAAGATCCAAATTAATGAAATCTTTGTGACGTTTGGGCAACTGAGAGTGCACTTTGTCATTTATAAAACCAATATGGAACAAATGAATGGAACATAAAGTAGAGAGATCAAATCCAAATTAATGAAAGGTTATTTGACAGATTCAGTACGTTTGACTGAAGATGGTAACAATGCTGTTACCGAAATGACACAACATTTTCTAATCTATAAATACAAATAGTACCTCATCATAAAGAAGACACTCAACTTTGTTAAAGTAAAGATCATGAGTTGACAATATTTTTCATCCATAAGAAAATAAAAGATAATTGGAGCTGTAAGAAGTAATTTTTCCATAAAACAAACAAAAAAGAGACAAAGGATGCCAACATAGCTGATGAGAAGCCATTGAATAGCAAGTTCCATAGTTTTGGCTTCAAATACAGTAACCTCCCTGTAATGGACAAGACCTGAATGTAGACCCAAATTATCCTTTAAGGAGAGGTATCCTCTAGTGCCAGTATCTCTCATGGTGGTTGTACTGTATTTTGAATTGTTGATTTTTTCAAATAATTTTTCATCCTCTTGATACACATTTAAATGGCAATAGGTTGTTGGATCTCCTGGCAGAATAAATATACATTTGTTAATTGGGACTAGTGGTAATAGGACTTGTAGGACTAAAATTTTTTACAGTAAATGCCTTCTTTTTTTTACTTATCCCATGTACACATGGAACAAGGAATGATAATCCTGGTGGGTAGTTAGCAACTACTTTTACTGAGGGTGCACCACCTGTCTGTGTTTACACATATGGAGAAATGTAAAAGGCAATTCAACTTTGTCTATTACAAGTGTGCCAGAGCTTCTGTTTGTTTACTTTGCACTCACTGGTGGGATGGGAATGTTTGGAGGGGGTCATTGAAGCATTTTATTTATTTCTTATAAAAAAGAAAAGTGTCCAATACGAGAGATTCAGATCCTAGGATGTTTCTGTAGAAAATCAACAGCTTAGATTAAGGAGAATTGACTAAATTGGAATTTACAATCATCATTATTGCTATAGCAATGCTTGCTTGGCTGCTTTATCCTCATTGTTATATTAGTAATCCTATAAAGATTTTTAACCATAACTCAGCTGAAAATATAAAGATATTTGTTATAAAAGGTACAATTTAGATTATAGATAACAAATTGTGATAGCACAAGAATAAATCCAAGTATGAAGTAAGTTGTAAGGTTTATAAGCAACATTTCGGTGACAAGCATTGTTAGCATCTTTAAGACAAATGTCCAACTTCTTTATATACTTAGAGATGAGCTTTGTCTGAAGATGGGTAACAATGCTTTACCAAAAAAAAAAAAACGCCTATTTGGTCTTTTTTTTTTTTTTATCACTATAGCAAACAAAAGGTAATAAGACAAAATCCAAATAAAAAAATAGTGTGCTACAGTTTTGTTAATGCTGTTATTGAAACGTCACACACTTATTTATTTGGATTAAATCTTATTACCTTGTAGTTCTAATCTATAATCCAAATTGTACCTAATCATATCACTATGGCAGTTTATATACATAAAGCTATCGACTATTAATTTTATAACCGACGACAATATACTGGGGTCACATATCTATAAGTCTAAAATAAAAAGCCTTCTAAAAGAAATCAGCAAACACCTTTGAATTTAGAGTAATTTGCGAAAAAATTCATCACTATGGGAGTTTGATATATATAGAGAGAGATAGAGATTGTCAAACTCTTCTTCATCCTGGGAAACTTGGTATCAAAAAGACGTAATAAGACACCAAATCAAAATAAATAAATAGTGTGTGACCATCATCAGACAAAAGTACTGAATCAGTACTTTGGATTTAGTCTTATTACCTTGTGTTGTCTATATTAATAAAATGCAAATTTCATAAGTGTTGTTCACTAAAAACTTTCGTTACAATGCATCAATTTCGACCAAATTTTCAACATTTATGTAAAACGAGATGGAGCAGGTTTTGCTTAACATCAAAATATTTTTCCTAACTTTAACATGCGTAACTTCGCTGTTATCGATTAAATACAAAAAAAAAATCAACAGAGTTAATTTTATTTATATATAAATACAAAAAAAAAATTCAGCAATTCATTCAACTCAATCTAAAAAAATATTCAAAACAAGCAATTTTAAGATAACACCATATGTAAAACAGTCGGCCAAGAAAACAACAACGATATTACATCTTTCTCACATATTCACACACAATCTTGATTAATAATTAAAACTAATCTTTAACATTGTTTATTATACTTCATAATATATAATATTCGTTAGGCAAACTTTCACTCGGATAAAACCCGGGCGAAGCCGGGTACACATCCGCTAGTAATCTATAATCCAAATTGTGTCTTATCATTAGAACTTTATCATTTAGAGCTTTACGATTTGAACACATCTGAATTTTTTTTAATGGATTTTTTAAAAGTAAAAGTGTGTAGATCTTATTTGTTAGTTTTTAGAACAATGTGGTGTTGGGAGTATTCCTATAAATATATACAGTAGAACCTCCATGGAGGACACCTCTTTATAAAGGACAGTTTTCATTTGCAAAATCACCATTTTTACTATTTAGCAACTCTCCCTAAAGGACACTTTAACTCTGCAATTAGGTGTCCTTTACAGGGGGGATTCTACTGTATATACAAACTCATGGACAAAATTCAAGAAAGTTGTACCTTTTGGCATGTATATCAGGATCTAAAAGATATTGATACACAGTGGGGAAACTGCAGGGAGGGTTCATCACTAATAAGCCAAGCCCTCCAAATATTTTGTTTCATTACAGTAGGGAGAGTTTAATCTTGTTTGTTTTCTGTTTAAAAGAAACATTGGTGCTTTAATATATTATTGCAAAATAGCTCTTTAAAATGAGGGTTTGTTGTATTAAAAAGAAAAAAAACTCCACCTTTGCCAGCCCCAAGCCCAGATGAAAAAGGAGGAGGGGGAGCAATAACAAGCTCACTAAAAAACCTGGGTTCAGCTGGCCCGGCTGATAGTACCCTGTAAGGGCTCCAGATATAGGTATACAGGATGATCTGTACTCCATGTTAGGAGTGGCTGTACATGGTGTCTGTTTCTCATGTCAGAGGCGGCCATTTCTTTTGGAGCTAAGTCAGTGGCCTGCCACTGAGTAGTGCTTTCAGTCTTAATGACAAAGGCAGACACATTCTACTTCACCTATTATGGAGATAAGAAAGAAGAAGAATAAGATGATATCCCTATCATTATGTGAATTTTGGTAGATCCCCTGGAATTCTATGTAAAAGGGAGCCTAAGTGTAGAGTTGGATAGAGCTGCCACTACCTTATAATCTCTGAAGGAGAGAGAGAGATGTTAAGAGAAGTACAGGTGTGGAGACAGCTTATCTCAGTTGGCATTTCCTATCTCCTGCAATCCAATTTGTAGATTGTGTACAAGAGAGCTTGGAGAAAAACTTTTTTTACATCTACATGCTGACACCACTTAAGTACTTCACCAACACATCTACCCCGTTGTTCCCCACACAACTTTTATCCTCCTATTACAGTGAATTGCTGATTTAGCCCAGTAGCCTGGATCCGCTGTAAAATTTTAAAAGATCCTAAAGATATTTTTTTACCTGTTTGTATTGAAACAAAAATATTTCTAATAGTCATATGAAAAATACATAGTAATGAGACCAAATCCAAATAAATAAATATTGGTCTTATTACCTTGTGTTTATAATCTATAATCCAAATTGTGCCTTATCAAATGAAAAATGTATAATAATAAATATATAATAGTCATGTTTTGTGTATATGATATTTTTACATTAATGCTAGATTCAGTATTTTTGGAGGTGAAGAGATAAGACTGTCATTTCTATACAAGGATGTAAATTAAAATAACACAAACAAATGAATAAAAAATGGTATACAGTAAAGTATCCCAAGAATGACCACAGACCATATCTATACCCAATATCTCCTAGAGGTGGTAATCTCTCATCAAAAGCTGTTTTGGTTGAAAGACATCATTATTTGGCATAACATGGCTTAGGCTAGGGTCTCTCATGAGAGGAGACTACTGTATAAATCAAAGAAACAACAAAAGAAAAAATAAATAAAATTATAGTCGAGAATGAAGCGCACTACCAAAAACATCATCTACAAATAAACATTTTTAAAATTTTAAAAAGAATGAAAAAAAGAAGAAAACAAAAGGTGTAGCCATGTATAGGGGGTTGTGTTCACACAGAGGCAGCAATACATTATAAAAAGAAAAAGAAGAAAAGAAATGAGGAAAAAAGGACACACAATACTTACTTGCTGAACACATTACAAGTGAGCCATGGGCTTGCATGCAAGCATGCAGACAGAGGGTTAGTTCTGGCAGAGAGACAGGGGTAAGGGGGAGGGAGGGAGGGAAACAAAAAGAGTTCAGGAGGACTACTGACATAGCAGCAATCTGTAAATGTGATGTTATGTGACAGCCTGTATGCTGCAGCGATGGACACAGGTGCTACCGTTTATAAGTGAGGTGACATGTGTTTCTATGTGTGGTGTCTACAATTCCACTCTTCTCTACAACTCCACATATATTGGATTAAATGAAATATTTATTTGCAAATGTTGTTGCCGAAACGTCACACATTAATAAATTATTTGGATTAGGTCTTATTTTCTTGTATTATAATCTATAATCCAAATTGTGCTTTATCGACAGATTTTTAATTACCCAAAATTAGCTGCTCTCCAGTATAAGAGGTCAATTCACCCTAAAAGGACAACATTCTATCTCTACAAATTGGCATTGTCCTTTAGAGAGATATGTTCTACTGAATGTACAACACACACAACCTAAAACTTTCCACGAGTGACAACTACCCCTCCTTGATTAATCACTTCGGTAAAAACAAAAATTAAAATTCAGTATACTATATTGACCAAATTGGATAGTTAGCAGTTCACAATAATATAGTAATTGAACAAGTGATTAAAAATAATTCTAACTACCCGAAAAAAAAAAAAAAAAAAAAAAAAAAGCTATCTGGATGGATGTCCTTGGAACAATTTCAATATATTAGCCTTGAAAGAAATCTCTCCCAGGACTAACCACTACTGGACAAAAAACCTGCAGCAATTAGTGACCTGAGTTACTGGTTAAATCTTACTGGAAAGACATTTGGCAGAGTCCAGTTGATTACCATATTAATTAACATAGTTTCCTCCTTCTTACTAGTTTCTGATTACCAGGCCATAGACCAACATTCCCCTATAGGACATATCATTCTTGGAAAGAATGAGATAGAATTTTTATATACCCTAGCTATTAGTAAATTAAATTTAATTGCCATCTATCGTTAAAATTTTACACAAATAAATTTACTGGCAATGCGTTTCTCTGTAGAGATAATATTTGATGATATTTAAAAGAAACGCATTGCCAGTAAATTTATTTGTGTAAAATACCCTAGCTATTTTCACAGGCATTATAATAAAAACATTGTTCCAATTATCAACAATCATCAACACAGTTCCAATTATCAGTGATTACAAATACTAGTACTTTTAAAAACCAGCAGTCACCCCAAATATCAGTGATTACAAATACCTGTAATTCCAATAACCAGCATTCCCTATTATCATTAGTTCCAATAATCAGGAGTCTAAATTATTAATAGTCACAGTTATCAGTGATTTCAAATACAGTAGAACCTCCCTGTAAAGGACACCTAATAGCAGAGCCAAAGTGTCCTTTAGGGAGAGGTGCCCTTTACAGGAGAGAGTTGCTAATAAGTAAAAATGGTAATTTTGGAAATGAAAACAATATTTTGTGGAGAGGTGTCTGCTAGCGGGGTGTTCGATAAAGGGAGGTTCTACTGTACCTGTAAATCCAATCCCCAGCAGTCCCTATTATCACTAGTCCCAATAATCAGAAGTCTCAATTATCAATAGTCCCAATTATCAGAAGTCTCAATTATCAATAGTCCCAATTATCAGCAGTTTCAAATACCAGTAATTCCAAAAACCAGCAGTTCCCCTATTATCAGTAGTCCCAATTATCACAGCAGTCCCATATTAATATCAGTTCCAATTAACTATTAGTTAAAAATTTCACCAATCCAAGGTATAGGTAGCTCCAATTATTACCAGTTTCAATTAATAAACATTGTTTTATGACCAAATATTGGTGAAATTGAGTATTTCACAAGTACACTTGTTAATTGGGATGGATATAATACTTTAATGATATGCAAGATCTCAACAAGAATTAAGTGTACTTTTTGATCTTGCTTTTAAACTAACCTATTTGGGAATCAAAAATCCAGTCATGTTAGTTTACCTCCATATCTGCTACAGTAGAGCGTCTCTAATAAGTCGGTGGATGAGAGGGTAACAACGCTCGATTCCCGACAGTCATGAACCGGGATTGAATCAATCCAAATTGTGATTTATCATACCATTTTTACAATTTAGCAACTCTCCGGTAAGAGGACACCTCTCCCTAAAGGACACTTTGGCTCTGCAATTAGGTGTCCTTTACAGGGAGGTTCTACTGTACCTGTAATTCCAATAACCAGTAGTCCCTATTATCATTAGTTCCAATAACCGACAGTCATGAACCGGGATTGAATCCAGCGTTAAAATTTGTTTAATATGTGAATAACCTTCACATATATTATTCATTGTTTCAATTATCAAGAACTAGGTTGCTCTTGTTAAGCGGTACCTATTAATGTGAATTTGAACCAGAGCGTCTCTATATAGGGATGTCACTTAGTTGAAGGGTCTGCAGAGTCCTTTAGGAAGAGAGGGTATCCTCTTAGAGGAGAGTTGGTAATTAGTAAATACAGTAATTTTGGTAAAGACAACTTTTACAGTTTAAAATATCAGGCTTCTCGAGATCTTCTTTTCAATTTTAATTCGTAAATCTCTCTAACCTGTACCTGTGTCTGTGTTTTCTCCTGTAGAAGGGCTCTCATGCCTAAGAGCTAGAGTGATTTGTGAATTGAAATTATAAAAAAAAAGAAACTTATCTCTGATAAAGCACAATTTGGATTATAGATTATAATAAAAGAAAATAAGACCTAATCCAAATAATTTAATAGTGTGTGACTGCAACAACATTGTCACCATCATCAGACAAAAGAATAAATGAGAAAAAATATCACAGAAAGTTCTTATATAGTACTTTTAACAAGTGTTTAAATAAGATAACAGATAAGAAAAACGTTTTTTAAGTCAACTTGAAATCTTCTTAGAATTAAAAGCACAAATTAAATTGATAACAGTACTATATAAAGAACTTGCTGTAATATTTTTTTCTCATTTATTCTTTTGTCTGATGATGGTGACAATGTTGTTGCCGTCACACACTAATAAATTATTTGGATTAGGTCTTATTTTCTTTTAAACTTATCTCTGAGAGCCTGATACTGATACAAGAGATTATTTTAAAGACAACTGTCTCCACATTGTAGAGAGGTGTCCTTCATACTGTGATGGTTAAAAGACATCAACAAGGAAGAGAGGGCAACAAGAGGTGAAGGTGGTGGTAAGGAAGTGTGACCTGCCAAGGAAGGGCTAACTTAAGCCATTATTACCTCCGCTCTAGAAATCAACGTCAGCGACTCACCACTTTCACACTCAGTTTCTCACTCTGCAGCTCTTTAAAAACTATATATTTCACTGAACCACCCACCCACTCTCATGGTGTAATGTATGTGTCACACCAGAGTAAGTGACTTGGCCACTTACAATGTGTACACTGCTCTTTGATGATATGTACAGTAGAACATAGTCCACGAGAGGACACTCACGCTAGAGAGCACCCCTCTACAAAGGACAGTTTTCATTTGAAAAATGAACATTTTTACTATTTAGTAACTCCACTTTTGCTGGTCCCAAGCCCGGATGAAAAAGGAGGAGGGGGAGCATTAACAAGCTCACTAAAAAACCTGGGTTCAGCTGGCCCGGCTGATAGTACCCTGTAAGGGCTCCTAATCCAGGGATACAGGATGAGCAGCGTTTGTACTCCATGTTAGGTGCGGCTGCACATGGCATCTGTTCCTCATGTCAGAGGCGGCCATTTCTTTTGGAGCTAAGTCGGTCTGCCACTGAGTAGTGCTCCTAGTCTTAATGACAAATGAAGACGCATTCTACTTCACCCAGTCATGATGGTTTCAAGCTTTACAAGCTTGATACCCTAATATGATTGAGTGGAGATAAGAAAGAAGAAGACTATTTAGTAATTCTCTAGTAAGAGGACACCTCTCCCTAAAAGAACATATTGGCTCTGCAATTAGGTGTCCTTTACAGGGAGGTTCTACTACTGTAAATGTATATACTGTCAAAGCTTGTTGTAACAACATCACTTAGGACCTAGATTTTATATCGCTGTTATAACCACGGTTACACACACAACAAGTGGGATTTTAGAATTATAACCAGGTTTCTGTTATAATGAGGTTCCACTGTATAAAGTTCAGGTAAACCAATATAATGGAAGATAGAATAAATTAATCTGTGCTGGAAAAAAAAAAAAAGAGAAATCTCTCATAAACACTTTGACATCTATCTACATATGTAAATAAAGAGGTAGTGTGTGTCTTCTTCTTCTTCTTTCTTATCTCCACACTGGGTGAAGTAGAATGCGTCTGCCTTTGTCATTAAGACTGGGAGCACTACTCAGTGGCGGGCCGACGTGTGTGTGTGTTTGTTTAGTATACATTTCTATAATATCTTCCCTAGCCAGATTAAAATTTGACACAATAGGACTTAAGAAAGTCGGTTTCATAGTGTCAACCCTGGAATATGCAAATTAGTTTGATGGTAAGCAAATCTGCATATATATTTTTTGTCCCTCATATGTTTTTTAAAATACTTGACACATTCCAATAACTCTTTGACAAGAATATAAAGTAGGTCTTCTTGTCAGTTCCATAGTTTGACCTCTGGAATATGCATATTAGTCTGAAAACAAGCCAATTTGCATATTCTGGAGTCACAAAAAAATGATATTGATAAAAATATGTTAATGGATGCCTATCTCCACTACCATGACCATTACTAAAAATGATAATTATCTTTGTAAAAAACAATATTGTGGTTACGCCAACGTTAACTGGGCTAAGCTGGGTCAAATGTCTAGACTGTAATTTTAATTACACAGTCAGCTATACATGGGAACTCTCTGAGAAATCTAAATATCAGTAGACTTCACCATTCAAAAAAAACATGGAATACTTTTAGTCTGTCTTCGGAGTAAATTTTTAAAGGGAGAAATATCAATTTTGCTTGTTTTAAACACAAGGTAATAAGACCAAATCCAAATAAATAAATAGTGTGTGACGTTTTGATAACAGCGCTGTTACCGAAATGTCACACACTATTTATTTATTTGGTCTTATTACCTTGTGTTTATAATCTATAATCCAAATTGTGCATTATCAGAGAATCAAATATTTCATTCCAGTAATGGAATAGTAGAAAAGTCCATGATATATCATGAAAGGGAGAGAGAAGTTTTTAGTGAGGAGAGAAACCAGTTTATCTCCGGGGTAACCATAAGTAGAGGTCACATAGAGAGACAGAAAATTACATCACACCACCACCACCGAACCTGTCATTAGCCACCTCCATATTGGAGATGAAGGTCGACACAACTTTATAATGACAACTTCCCATCGTCATTTGTCAGACGGAGTGAGACTCTCTCTACATTCCTTTAAAAAAGTTTAAATGAAGAATGTTGGGATATAGCTACGGGGGTTCCAAAATTATGGAGAACAAATTAAAAGTTCTTCTTTCTTATCTCCACTTAATCATATTAGGTTATCAAAGCTTGTAGATGATGTCTGCTAGGGATGAGCAGAGTTCATCAATGGATAAATCAATACAGTTAATAATGTGTTTTGGGGTTGCAGGTTGACACTTAGTACATAGTGGGAAAAACCTTGCAACCATTCTGTCATTGTTCGTAGATGGCCAGACTTGTCTTAATTCTAACTCCATTTATTTCTCTTAAGTCAACGAATCTTGTGTTTCTTCTATAAGAGAGATAAATGATTTTTTTTTTAAATAAACCTTTGATAAAGTACAATTTGGATTATAGATTATTGATATTCACTTTGGAATTCATTTTCTTCCTCTCATAGGAAGAATAACTTCTTAGGTCCATTGAAGTCTATCAAAAATGATAAAGCACAATTTGGATTATAGATTATTGATATTCACTTTGGAATTCATTTTCTTCAGCTCATAGGAAGAATAACTTCTTAGGTGCATTGAAGTCTATCAAAAATGATAAAGCACAATTTGGATTATAGATTATTGATATTCACTTTGGAATTCATTTTCTTCCTCTCATAGGAAGAATAACTTCTTAGGTCCATTGAAGTCTATCAAAAATGATAAAGCACAATTTGGATTATAGATTATTGATATTCACTTTGGAATTCATTTTCTTCAGCTCATAGGAAGAATAACTTCTTAGGTGCATTGAAGTCTATCAAAAATGATAAAGCACAATTTGGATTATAGATTATTGATATTCACTTTGGAATTCATTTTCTTCAGCTCATAGGAAGAATAACTTCTTAGGTCCATTGAAGTCTATCAAAAATGATAAAGCACAATTTGGATTATAGATTATTGATATTCACTTTGGAATTCATTTTCTTCAGCTCATAGGAAGAATAACTTCTTAGGTCCATTGAAGTCTATCAAAAATGATAAAGCACAATTTGGATTATAGGTTATTGATATTCACTTTGTTAAAAGTCATGACATATAGTATGTAAATATCTTTTTTAAATGTATGACTGGGAATGTAGATTTCTATTGAATGTATAAATTATTATGTAAATTTCCCTTTTGAATGTATATAACTTAGCCGTGTTGTTTAAATAAAGAGTTTTTTTAGTAGAGCAGAAGAGCTTTACAGGTGTAGCCGCTGGTTTTGTCTTCCTTATTTTCTTTCTTGCTTGATCACCCGAGGCAGCCCAAACAATATCAAGACTTTGGGTAAAAGTTTTACTTGTTAAAGGAGGTTTCTTTAATTTGACCTCTCATACCTTAACATTTGTGGCGTCCCCGGGTGGGCTGCGTGGGCTGGTCAAGCAGAGGAAGTATTGGAGCCTGCCGAATAGCAGAGGAAGTATTAACCTGCCGAGTAGCAGAGGAAGTATTAGCCTGCCGAGTAGCAGAGGAAGTATTAGCCTGCCGAGTAGCAGAGGAAGTATTAGCCTGCCGAGTAGCAGAGGAAGTATTGGCCTGCCGAGTAGCAGAGGAAGTATTAGCCTGCCGAGTAGCAGAGGAAGTATTAGCCTGCCGAGTAGCAGAGGAAGTATTGGAGCCTGCCGAGTAGCAGAGGAAGTATTGGAGCCTGCCGAGTAGCAGAGGAAGTATTAGAGCCTGCCGAGTAGCAGAGGAAGTATTGGAGCCTGCCGAGTAGCAGAGGAAGTAGGAGAGCCTGCCGAGTAGCAGAGGGAGAGTGAGAATCTGCGGAGCTCAAGGGAAAAGTGAAGCTCAAGGTTTAAAGGAGCTCAAAAAGCCCTTTGTTAAAGGTTTAAAGGAGCTCAAAAAGCCCTTTGTTAAAGGTTAAAAGGAGCTCAAAGGAAAAGTGAAGCTCAAGGTTTAAAGGAGCTCAAAAAGCCCTTTGTTAAAGGTTAAAGGGAGCTCAAGGGAAAAGTGAAGCTCAAGGTTTAAAGGAGCTCAAAAAGCCCTTTGTTAAAGGTTAAAGGGAGCTCAAGGGAAAAGTGAAGCTCAAGTAAGGATAAAGAAGTTGAAGAGGCTCAAGTAAGGATAAAGAAGTTGAAGGAGCTCGAAGGCAAAGAAGTTGAAGGAGCTCAAAGGCAAAGAAGTTGAAGAAGCTCAAGGGAAAAGAAGTTGAAGAAGCTCGAGGGCAAAGAGGTTGAAGGAGCTCAAAGGCAAAGAAGTTGAAGAAGCTCAAGGGAAAAGAGGTTGAAGAAGCTCAAGATAAATCTAGGAAGACAAGACTAAAGCTAGCGAGGTGGAATGGAGGAGGTGAACAAGAGACGTCGTAGGGCGGTGAGAGGTAACTTTACAAAATTAATTAATGATTTAAATATCGAACTGAAAGAGCCTTCAATTGATAGTATAAGGGTGGATGCAAAATTCGATAGGATAGAGGTTCTCTATGTAGAACTTACGAATCTAAACGAGCTGTGCCAGTCAGTCATATTAGCCAAAGATGAGGCTACTGACGAAGAGGTCGATAGGGAATTTGAGAAGTGTGAAATTTACATAATGGAAAGATTTTATTTAAAGGCTAGAATTCGCGTTATGCGTGAGCGGGAAAGGGATGCTCAGGCCAAGACTTCTCAAATTCCACCAGGGGCGTCTAGTGCCTCTATGAATTCAGATACCGATAATCAGAAAGTTATCAAACTTCAGACTACTTCTACGTCTCTATCGAAAAGCCCGGAAGAGTCTATGAAAGATGAAATTGAAGGCGTGGAAAAAGAGGATTCTGTAAAAACTGCTAGAGCTACGGATGTGAAGCCTGCTCTAGTTAAAGCTAGAATGCTAAAGGAAGCTTGTTCTGCTCCCTCTATAATAGATATCCAATATGAGGGCAAAAAAGGTGCTGTGAGTGCTATTGAAGAAAAGGAATTGAATGCGGCAGTTGAAGGCGGTGAAGGGAAGGAAACAGAAGCGGCAGTTAAATGCAATGAAGTGAAGGATTCTGAAACTGCAGTTGATAGCTTTGTAGGTGTGAAGGAAGCTGAGGCTAAAGACAAAGCAAAGGAAGCGGAAGCAAAACCCGATAAAGTGAATTCTAAAGACGGAGATAAGGGAGATGAAGTAAAAGAATCTGAAGGTCAAAAAGCAGGAGATGAAGGCGACGGAGTGAAGGATTCTGAAGCGAAGCCTAAGGGCGACTGAGTGAAGGATTCTGAAACGAAGCCTAAGGACGAAGGAAGGAAGGATTCTGAAGATCAGCCTAAGGGCGACGGAGTAAAGGATGCTGAAGCGAAGCTTAAGGGCGACAGAGTAAAGGATTCTGAAGCGAAGCCTAAGGGAGACGGCGTAAAGGATTCTGAAGCGAAGCCTAAGGGCGATGGAGTGAAGGATTCTGGAACGGCAATTAAAGGTTATGAACCGGTGAACAATTCTAGAGCAGCAGCTGAAGGCGCTGATCAAGTGAAGATTTCAGATGATGAAACTGAATCGATTGATGATAATGAGGAAAATGAGGAAAGAGTTGTCAAAAGTTCCAGCATCGAGGAAATTGGTGAAAGCAAGACTAACTGGAGATACGGAATTTAAGATAAAGGAAAGCGCAAGGTCTCTTACGAAGGAGGAAACTGCTAATGAAAAATGTGAAGATGCAAATTTAAAGAATAAGGAAGATTCTGAAGCTGAGTCCAAAGGCGATAGAATAGGGGATTCGGAAGCTGAAACCAAGGGTAATGGAGTAAAGGATTCTGGAACAGCAATTAAAGGTTATGAATCGGTGAACAATTCTAAAGCAGTAGCTCAGGGTACTGATTTAAAGGTGGAAGAAAAGCTAGATGTAGAACAGGGTACTGATTCAAAGGTGGAAGAAAAGCTAGATGTAGAACAGGGTACTGATTTAAAGGTGGAAGAAAAGCTAGATGTAGAACAGGGTACTGATTTAAAGGTGGAAGAAAAGCTAGATGTAGAACAGGGTACTGATTCAAAGGTGGAAGAAAAGCTAGATGTAGAACAGGGTACTGATTTAAAGGTGGAAGAAAAGCTAGATGTAGAACAGGGTACTGATTTAAAGGTGGAAGAAAAGCTAGATGTAGAACAGGGTACTGATTCAAAGGTGGAAGAAAAGCTAGATGTAGAACAGGGTACTGATTTAAAGGTGGAAGAAAAGCTAGATGCAGAACAGGGTACTGATTTAAAGGTGGAAGAAAAGCTAGATGCAGAACAGGGTACTGATTCAAAGGTGGGAGAAAAAATTATTGATCCAAAAGATTGGTTGAGTGAGGGGTTCATTGAAGGAGTCAATGAAAATCCACCTGAGGTGGAAGGACACTATTTGCCCCGTCACCTTTTGTTTAAGAGTGAGTCCAAAACGACGCCTATACGGCCGGTATTTGACGACGCTTCCAGTCGAAGACACAACGGACTCTCCTTGAGACGATATTTAAAAAAGATACCCAATCTACTGAGGAGAATTCCTGAAATAGGGATAAAACTTCGGGAAAATAAGTTCAGAGTTTTGGCCGACATGAGGAGATATTTCCAGGTGATGGCCATCAAGGAAAATGATTGGGACTACCTCCGATTCCTTTGGAAGAGGAAGATGGACGCTTATGGGGTAATCTCCGGTGGTGTGTATGGAGAGGGTGCCGCAGTGTGCAGAGGAGAAGATGGTTTTCGTGGATAAGAGCCTGGGCTCCCTGCAACGGTGTCCCACCTACCAGGATCCCCCCATCACGGTGGAACGGATTTTTTCTTTCTTGTTTTACAAAAAAGAAAGGTGGGGGTATGTTAAAAGTCATGACATATAGTATGTAAATATATTTTTTAAATGTATGACTGGGAATGTAGATTTCTATTGAATGTATAAATTATTATGTAAATTTCCCTTTTGAATGTATATAACTTAGCCGTGTTGTTTAAATAAAGAGTTTTTTTAGTAGAGCAGAAGAGCTTTACAGGTGTAGCCGCTGGTTTTGTCTTCCTTATTTTCTTTCTTGCTTGATCACCCGAGGCAGCCCAAACAATATCAAGACTTTGGGTAAAAGTTTTACTTGTTAAAGGAGGTTTCTTTAATTTGACCTCTCATACCTTAACACACTTTGGAATTCATTTTCTTCAGCTCATAGGAAGAATAACTTCTTAGGTCCATTGAAGTCTATCAAAAATGATAAAGCACAATTTGGATTATAGATTATTGATATTCACTTTGGAATTCATTTTCTTCAGCTCATAGGAAGAATAACTTCTTAGGTCCATTGAAGTCTATCAAAAATGATAAAGCACAATTTGGATTATAGATTATTGATATTCACTTTGGAATTCATTTTCTTCAGCTCATAGGAAGAATAACTTCTTAGGTCCATTGAAGTCTATCAAAAATGATAAAGCACAATTTGGATTATAGATTATTGATATTCACTTTGGAATTCATTTTCTTCAGCTCATAGGAAGAATAACTTCTTAGGTCCATTGAAGTCTATCAAAAATGATAAAGCACAATTTGGATTATAGATTATAATAAAATAAAATAAAGACCTAATCCTAATAATTTATTAGTGTGTTGGATTAGGTCTTATTTTCTTTTATTATAATCTATAATCCAAATTGTGCTTTATCATTTTTGATAGACTTCAATGGACCTAAGAAGTTATTCTTCCTATGAGCTGAAGAAAATGAATTCCAAAGGGAATATCAATGTTGATGCTAAGCCATCACTTGAAGATTCTATTTTAAAGAGTTCAGGATCTGAAGCTCTCCTTTACTTCAAGAAGTTGAGAAAACACAGCATTAAAAGGGTGAGTTCTTTTTCTCACATCTATTTTCTTAACACACTAATAAATTATTTGGATTAGGTCTTATTTTCTTTTATAAATAAACCTTTCTTAATAGATAAATTTAAAGCGGGTATTACCTAATTTGTGTAAGAGTATAAAATGATGTTAGAACATAGTATCAAACACATGAACGAAAAGAGTAAGGCTAAAAGTTATGGTTGAAAATTCTCATTTATCAGGTTTTTAATGCATTAAATTATGTAAGTCATGCAATCTCAATACAGGACCAATATTCGAACCCTATTGAGATTGTAAATTTAATCCATGAATTCAGTCAGTCTCCTTGACCTTGTATAATTTTACAATAGAATAATTTTTTGAAAAAAACTTTCAATTGAAAAAAAAAAAAAGGATTACTCTTCATAAAAATAGTAAAAGTGAAAATTTTATTAAAGACCAGATGAGGAGAAAATGGAAAGTAAAAAAAAACACAAAGTTCTACTTCCATTTCAAACAAATGTACCTTGAAAAGTGGAAGTTGGAGAAAAAAAATCAAAAAAGGAAAGAGGAAATGGAGAGTCTTGCGGCACACAGGAATTTGTGACGGAGGCTGGCGCTTAACAGCCTTCACTCTCTTTTTGCCTGTGGGGAGAAAAAAAGACAAATGGGCAACAAAGCTTGACAGACACATCCTCTAGGTTTCACATGACTCTCTCTACCTACAACTCCCAGGGCACAAAAATGTATTAACAAAGTAGAGAATAATGTGTTGTTGTTGCTTATTCCTCAAGTTGTTTAAACAATCTCCATTAGGTCTGTCACCAGAGAATAATGTTGGACAGAGATATGCTGAGTTTTAAAAAATAATGGTATCATAAACAGGCTCACAGAATAAAACCTGGATAGAATGTGAATTGGCATGGAATTATGGCATCAAAAATTTGTTATAACAATATCACTTGTGGATTCAGGGTTTTATATTAGTGTAACAATTAGGTATAATTTGGATTAACAATTAAAAACACAAGGTAAATAAGCCCAAATCTAAAAAATACATTTATTTATTCGGATTTAATCTTATAAACACAAGGTAATAAGACCACAAATCCAAATAAATAAATAGTGTGTGAGGTTTCGGTAACAGCGTTGTTAACATCTTCAGACAAAAGTACAAAAGACATTCAGTACTTTTGTCTGAAGATGGTAACAATGCTGTTACCGAAACATCACACACTATTTATTTATTTGGATTTGGTGGTCTTATTACCTTGTGTTTATAATCTATAATCCAAATTGTGCCTTATCGGATTTAGTCTTATTACATTGTGATGCTGGTATAACAATGGTGTTTCTATAATAACGGTAAACACTTCCATTGTAGTTTATACATGTCCTCTATTAGTCATAGATGAGTATTGGTTTCAGCTTGGATGGTTTTGTTTATTATGTGATCACCCATTTGTAACATTTTTTAATGTTTTAGTTGCATAGTTACAGATTTTTTAGAGGAGTATATTAATGACCTCTAGTACATTTTTACATTATAATAGCAACTTGGTCGTAACACTGTATTAATTCTTAAAAGCCATATTTACACACATATATCACCCATTTGTGATATTTTTTAATGTTTTAGTTGCAAAGTTATAGAGGAGAATATGTGTGTTTAAATATGGCTTTAAGAATTAATACAGTGTTACGACCTCTAGTACATTTTTTACATTATAATAGCAACTTCATTGTAACACTATTAATTCTTAAACACAAGATAATAAGACCAAATCCAAATAAATAAATAGTGTGTGACGTTTCAGCGTTGTTACCATCTTCAGATGTGTTACCGAAACGTCACACACTATTTATTTATTTGGATTTGGTCTTATTACCTTGTGTTTATAATCTATAATCCAAATTGTGCCTTATCAACTATTAATTCTTAAAAGTCATATTTACAAACACATATACTCCTCTAAAAAAGAAATCTGGAACCTTGCAACTAAAACATTTAAAAATATCACAAACCAGTGATAACAAACAAAACCATCCAAGTTAAAACCAATACTCACCAACTAATATACGACATCTATAAACTACAACAGTAGTCTTGAAGATAGAGATTGTGTGCCTTTCATAGTGGCATTCATAGTTCTTAGAATTAAGATATACTTCAGCCAGTAAATTACCATTTAATTCCAATATACTCAACTGTCCTTCAATGATAATTTTACAATCACAGATTTTAACAGTCAAGAGAGCCCATTTTCCACTAGTTTTACCTGGTTCCCAGAATACATCTGGTAAAGCAGGTGACAGTGAGTAGAATAGAGGGCCATTTTACTAGCCTTCCATCAACGCACCAGACAGTAAATGACGAGGACAAAATAGTTTTGTAGAAACGTCGAGAGAATAAAAACATTTACTTGCCGAAATATCTCTTAATTCTAAGAACTACAACAGGAGCACAGCAGGGACACCTCCTGTACTAGCTTGTTGTCCTCTACTGCCCTACCAATGGCAGAAAGGAAAAGAGAAAGTCCAAAAGTCCAGTACAACATCCACAGTGTAGGACAAGGAAAGTTGGTGGCAATATCAACTGTGCCACCAAGAAGTGTAGACACTTTGGATCAGTGCATCTAGGTGTTGTTGTCTTTTAGAGAAAGAGGTTCTATATATGTTACATAAAAATTATATTTTAAAATTATAGAACAAACTCCTCTGTTTAAATCGACCACCAGATGCCATGACTTTCCCTATATAAACCCATTATTGTTGTTTCCCGTTGGCCGGCTCATTTTGTAGATATGTAAATATGTAATCTTTTATTTTCTTTATTCTATTCGCCTTAAAACAGGTAGTACTTTATTAAATTATGTATTTATGTTCCATAAGCTTAATTAAAGCTATTTATGATCTTAAATAACTCCGCCATTGCCGGTCCCAAGCCCGGATGTAAAAGGAGGAGGGGGAGCAGTAACAAGCTCGCTAAAAAACCTGGGTTCAGTTGGCCCGACTGATAGCACCCTGTAAGGGCTCCTATTCTTGGGTTACAGGATATTCAGCAGCGTCTGTTCTCCATGTTAGGAGCGGCTGCACAGGGCGTCTGTTCCTCATGTTAGAGGCGGCCATTTAATACCAGGTCAAAGTCCAAGTTACACCTCTCTGTAGGTGACCTCGGGGAAATGCTGGATAAAACCAGCGCTCTAACGTAACTGGCATATAACCTATATGGAGTCGTGAGGATAAGTAAAAAAAAAAAAAAAATGATCTTAAATATTTTTATCATTATTACCCGACTGCAACATCAATTTAAATACTCATGTATTTGTACCAACCTCAAGTAAATGCTCAATAATTTGATATATTTCAAAATATTCTAAAATCAACAGAAAATCTTTTATGTAATATATATATGTGTTATATCAAAATATTATTTTATTTAAAATCATATTTTCATAGATTCAAATATTCTGCTAAATCGACCATCAGAGGTCACGCTTTCCCTATAAAAACTCATTGTTGTTGTATCCTATTGGCCAGCTCAAATCTTTGTACATTATGTAAATAATCTTTTATTTTCCTTGTTCTACTCACTTTAAGCCAGGCAGTACTTTTATCAAATTATGTTTTTCATATAAATTCCTTAGCTCAAATAAAGAAATCTCTGATAAAAAAAACTATTATTATTCTTTCAAGATTTTTGTCACAACTGCATTAACATAGTAT
>CP092876.1:501672-540763 GCA_030710605.1 Cordylochernes scorpioides | reverse complement strand
CTTTGTGACGTTTCGGCAACTGAGAGTGCACTTTATCATTTATAAAACCAATATGGAACAAATGAATGGAACACAAAGTAGAGAGACCAAATCCAAATTAATGAAATCTTTGTGACGTTTCGGCAACTGAGAGTGCACTTTATCATTTATAAAACCAATATGGAACAAATGAATGGAACACAAAGTAGAGAGATCAAATTAATGAAATCTTTGTAATGTCTCAGCAACTGAGAGTGCACTTTATCATTTATAAAACCAATATGGAACAAATGAATGGAACACAAAGTAGAGAGATCAAATTAATGAAATCTTTGTAATGTCTCAGCAACTGAGAGTGCACTTTATCATTTATAAAACCAATATGGACAAATGAATGGAACACAAAGTAGAGAGATCAAATTAATGAAATGTTTGTGATGTCTCAGCAACTGAGAGTGCACTTTATCATTTATAAAACCAATATGGAACAAATGAATGGAACACAAAGTAGAGAGATCAAATTAACTAAATGTTAGTCTACATATTCAGTACTTTTGACTGATGATGGTGACAACAGTGTTATTGAAATGTCACATTTTCTAATCTATAAATACAAATAGTACCTCATCATAAAGAAGTTAGACTCTGTCTACTTTGCTAAAGTAAAGAGCATGAGTTGACAATATTTTTCATCCATAAGAAAATAAAAGATAATTGGAGCTGTAAGAAGTAATTTTTCCAGAAAACAAACAAAAAAGAGACAAGAGATGCCAACCTAGCTGATGAGATGTCGTTGTATAGAAATTTCCATAGTTTTAGTCTCAAATACAGTAACCTCCCTGTAAAGGACAACACCTAAATGTAGACCCAAATTATCCTTTAAGGAGAGGTATCCTCTAGTGCGAGTGTCCTCTCATGGTGGTTGTACTGTATTTTGAATTGTTGATTTTTTCAAATAATTTTTCATCCTCTTGATATACATTTAAATGACAAAACAGTATTGGATCTCCTGGCAGAATAAATATACATTTGTTAATTGAGACTAGTGGTAATAGGACTTGTAGGACTAAATTTTTTTACAGTAAATGCCTTCTTTTTTTTTACTTATCCCATGTACACATGGAACAAGGAATGATAATACTGGTGGGTAGTTAGCAATTACTTTTACTGAGGGTGCACCACCTGTCTGTGTTAACACACATGGAGAAATGTAAAAGGCGATTCAACTTTGGCTATTACAAGTGTGCCAGAGCTTCTGTTTGTTTACTTTTCACTCACTGGTGGGATATGGGATTTGTTTGGGGGAGTCATTGAAGTATTTTATTTATTCCTTATAAAAAAGAAAAGTGTCCAATACGAGAGATACGGATGTTTCTGTAGGAAATCAACAGCTTTGATTAAGGAGAATTGACTAAATTGGAATTTACAATCATTATTGCTATAGCATTATTTGTTACCATTCCCCATTGTTATATTAGTAATCCTATAAAGATTTTCAACCCTATCTCTACTGAAAAAAAAAGAAGTTATTTGTTATAAAAGGTACAATTTAGATTATAGATAACAAATGGTGATAGAACAAGGATAAATCCAAGTATAAAGTAAGTTGGGAGGTAATTTAGAAGCAACATTTCGCTGACAAGCATTGTTAGCATCTTCAAGACAAATGTCCAACTTTCTGATATTCTTAGAGAAGAGCTTTGTCTGAAGATGGGGTAACAATGCTTGACCAATTGATAAGGTACAATTTGGATTATAGATTATAAACACAAGGTAATAAGACCAAATCAAAATAAATAAATAGTGTGTGACGTTTCGGTAACAAGCGTTGTTACCATCTTCAGACAAAACTACTGTGAATGAGAAATTTTACCCTTGGGTGAAAGAGACTTAAACTTTAAACATTTTTAGATATGAAGAGAGAAACGATTTCAGTACTTTTGTCTGAAGATGGTAACAACGCTGTTACCGAAACGTCACACACTATTTATTTATTTGGATTTGGTGTCTTATTACCGTGTTTTATAATGCTTTACCAAAAAAAAAAAACTTAGTTGGGTCTTTCTTTTTATCACTATAGTAACCAAAGGTAATAAGACAAAATCCAAATAAATAAATAGTGTGCTAAAGTTTTGTTAACAATGCTGTTATTGAAACATCATACACTTATTTATTTGGGGTTTAGTCTTATTACCTTGTAGTTCTAATCTATAATCCAAATTGTACCTAATCATATCACTATGGCAGTTTATATACATAAAGCTATCGACTATTAATTTTAGAACCGATGACAATATACTGGGGTCACATATCTATAAGTCTAAAATAAAAAGTCCTCTAAAAGAAATCAGCAAACACCTTTAATTCAGAGCAATTTGTGGAGAAATTCATCACTGTGGAAGTTTTATATATATATATATATACACGTATATAGATAGAGATTGTCAAACTGTTCTTCATCCTGGGAAACTTGGTATCAAAACAACGTAATAAGACACCAAATCCAAATAAATAAATAGTGTGTGACCATCATCAGACAAAAGTACTGAATCAGTATTTTGGATTTGGTCTTATTACCTTGTGTTGATAATCTATAATTCAAATTGTGCCTTATCATTGGATAGTGCTTGGAGTAGTGCTCGCAGTCTTAATGACAAAGGCAGACACATTCTACTTCACCCAGTGTGGAGATAAGAAAGAAGAAGAAGAAAAGAAGATGATTTCCCTATCATTATGTGAATTTTGGTAGATCCCCTGGAATTCTATGTAAAAGAGAGTGTAGAGTTGGGTAGAGCAGCCACTACCTTATAATCTCTGAAGGAGAGATAGATGTTAAGAGAAGTACAGGTGTGGAGACAGCTTATCTCAGTTGGCATTTCCTATCTCCTGCAATCCAATTTGTAGATTGTGTACAAGAGAGCTTGGAGAAAACTCTTTTTTTGTACATCTACATGCTGACACCACTTCAGCAAAACTTCAACCAACACCTCTACCCTGTTGTTCCCCACAAAACTTTTATCCTCCTATTACAGTGAATTGCTGATTTAGCCCAGTAGCCTGGATCCACTGTAAAATTTTAAAAGATCCTAAAGATATTATTTACCTGACTGCATTGACATAAATATTTCTCTTATACAGTAGAACCTCCCTGTAGAGGACACCTAATAGCAGAGCCAAAGTGTCCTTTATGGAGCGGTGTCCTCTAGCGGGGTGTCAGCTAAAGGGAGGTTCTACTGTAGTCAAATTAAAAAATATATATATGATAATTATGTTTTGTGTATATGATATTTTTACGTAGATGCTAGATTCAGTATTTTTGGTGGTGAAGAGATGAAGACTGTCATTTCTCTATATAAGCATATAAATTAAAATACCACAAAGTGACAAATGAATACAAAATGGTATACATTAAAGTATCCCAAGAATGACCACAGACCATATCTATACCCAATATCTCCTAGAGGTGGTAATCTCTCATCAAAAGCTGTTTTGGTTGAAAGACATCATTATTTGGCATAACATGGCTTAGGCTAGGGTCTCTCATGAGAGGAGACTACTGTATAAATCAAAGAAACAACAAAAGAATAAATAAATAAAATTATAGTCGAGAATGAAGCACACTACCAAAAACATCATCTACAAATAAACATTTTTAAAATTTGAAAAGAATGAAAAAAAGAAGAAAACAAAAGGTGTAGCCATGTATAGGGGGTTGTGTTCACACAGAGGCAGCAATACATTATAAAAAGAAAAAGAAGAAAAGAAATGAGGAAAAAAGGACACACAATACTTACTTGCTGAACACATTACAAGTGAGCCATGGGCTTGCATGCAAGCATGCAGACAGAGGGTTAGTTCTGGCAGAGAGACAGGGGGGTATGGGGGAGGGAGGGAGGGAAACAAAAAGAGTTCAGGAGGACTACTGACATAGCAGCAATCTGTAAATGTGATGTTATGTGACAGCCTGTATGATACGGCAATGGACACATGTGCTACCGTTTATAAGTGAGGTGACATGTGTTTCTATGTGTGGTGTCTACAATTCCACTCTTCTCTACAACTCCACATATATTGGATTAAATGAAATATTTATTTGCAAATGTTGTTGCCGAAACGTCACACATTAATAAATTATTTGGATTAGGTCTTATTTTCTTGTATCTATAATCCAAATTGTGCTTTATCGACAGAGTTTTCATTACCCAAAATTAGCTGCTCTCCAGTATAAGAGGATAATTCACCCTAAAAGGACAACGCTATCTCTACAACTAGGTGTTTTCCTTTAGAGAGATATGTTCTACTGAATGTACAACACACACAACCTAAAACTTTCCACGAGTGACAACTACCCCTCCTTGATTAATCACTTCGGTAAAAACAAAAATTAAAATTCAGTATACTATATTGACCAAATTGGATAGTTAGCAGTTCACAATAATATAGTAATTGAACAAGTGATTAAAAATAATTCTAACTACCCGAAAAAAAAAAAAAAAAAAAAAAAAGCTATCTGGATAGATGGCCTTGGAACAATTTCAATATATTAGCCTTGAAGGAAATCTCTCCCAGGACTAACCACTACTGGACAAAAAACCTGCAGCAATTAGTGACCTGAGTTACTGGTTAAATCCTACTGGAAAGACATTTGGCAGAGTCCAGTTGATTACCATATTAATTAACATAGTTTCCTCCTTCTTACTATTTTCTGATTACCAGGCCATAGACCAACATTCCCCTATAGGACATATCATTCTTGGAAAGAATGATAGAATTTTTATATACCCTAGCTATTTTCACAGGCATTATAATAAAAAAACATTGTCCCAATTATCAACAGTCATCAACACAGTTCCAATTATCAGTGATTACAAATAATAGTACTTTTAAAAACCAGCAGTCACCCCAAATATCAGTGATTACAAATACCTGTAATTCCAATATAACCAGTAGTCCCTATTATCACTAGTCCCAATAATCAGAAGTCTCAATTATCAATAGTCCCAATTATCAGAAGTTTCAAATACCAGTAATTCCAAAAACCAGCAGTTCCCCTATTATCAGTAGTCCCAATTATCACAGCAGTCCCATATTAATATCAGTCCCACAATAACTATTAGTCAAAAATATCACCAATCCAAGGTATAGGTAGCTCCAATTATTACCAGTTTCAATTAATAAACATTATTTTATGTGCAAATATTGGTAAAAATTTAGTATTTTACAAGTACACTTGTTAATTGGGATGGATATAATACTTTAATGATATGCAAGATCTCAACAAGAATTAAGTGTACTTTTTGATCTTGCTTTTAAACTAACCTATTTGGTAATCAAAAATCCAGTCATGTTAGGTTACCTCCATATCTGCTACAGTAGAGTGTCTCTATTAAGTCGGTGGATGAGAGGGTAACAACGCTCGATTCCCAACAGTCATGAACCGGGATTGAATCCTGCGTTAAAATTTGTTTAATATGTGAATAACCTTCACATATTATTCACTGTTTCAATTATCATGAACTAGGTTGCTCTTGTTAAGCGGTACCTATTAATGTGAATTTGAACCAGAGCGTCTCTATATAGGGATGTCAGCTAGTTGAAGAGCCTTCAGAGTCCTTTAGGGAGAGAGGGTATCCTCTTAGAAGAGAGTTGGTAATTAGTAAATACGGTTATTTTGGTAAAGACAACTTTTCCGGTTAAAATATCAGGCTTCTCTCGAGATCTTCTTTTCAATTTTAATTCGTAAATCTCTCTAACCTGTACCTGTGTCTGTGTTTTCTCCTGTAGAAGGGCTCTCATGCCTAAGAGCTAGAGTGATTTGTGAATTGAAATTTAAAAAAAAAAAAAAGAAACTTATCTCTGATAAAGCACAATTTGGATTATAGATTATAATAAAAGAAAATAAGACCTAATCCAAATAATTTAATAGTGTGTGACGGCAACAACATTGTCACCATCATCAGACAAAAGAATAAATGAGAAAAAATATCACAGCAAGTTCTTATATAGTACTGTTAACAAGTATTTAAATAAGATAACAGATAAGAAAAAAGTTTTTTAAGTCAACTTGAAATCTTCTTAGAATTAAAAGCAAATTAAATTGATAACAGTACTATATAAGAACTTGCTGTAATATTTTTTTCTCATTTATTCTTTTGTCTGATGATGGTGACAATGTTGTTGCCGAAACGTCACACACTAATAAATTATTTGGATTAGGTCTTATTTTCTTTTATTAAAACTTATTATCGATTGAAAAACCCTGTATAATTTATAAACGAATAAAACAAAGCATCAAGGGCTGCGTATCTTTATTAGAACGACTATATTTAGAGCTTTCGGGCACATACGCCCTTCTACAGAAACTAGTTGGAATATTATTTTATTAATTCCTGTAGAAGGGCGTATGTGCCCGAAAGCTCGAAATATAGTCGTTCTAATAAAGATACGCAGCCCTTGATGCTTTGTTTTATTCGTTTATTAGAACTTATCTCTGAGAGCTAGATACAAGAGATTATTTGAAAGACAACTGTCTCCACATTGTAGAGAGGTGTCCTTCATACTGTGATGGTTAAAAGACATCAACAAGGAAGAGAGGGCAACAAGAGGTGAAGGTGGTGGTAAGGAAGTGTCACCTGCCAAGGAAGGGCTAACTTAAGCCATTATTACCTCCGTTCTAGAAATCAACGTCAGCGACTCACCACTTTCACACTCAGTTTCTCACTCTGCAGCTCTTAAAAACTATCTCTCACTGAACCATCCACCCACTCTCATGGTGTAATGTATGTGTCACACCAGAGTAAGTGACTTAGCCACTTACAATGTGTACACTGCTCTTTGATGATATGTACAGTAGAACATACTCCACGAGAGGACACTCACGCTAGAGAACACCCCTCTACAAAGGACAGTTTTCATTTGAAAAATGAACATTTTTACTATTTAGTAACTCCGCCTTTGCCGGTCCCAAGCCCGGATGAAAAAGGAGGAGGGGGAGCAGTAACAAGCTCACTAAAAAACCTGGGCTCAGCTGGCCCGGCTGATAGTACCCTGTAAGGGCTCCTAATCCAGGGATACAGGATGAGCAGCGTTTGTACTCCATGTTAGGAGCTGCTGCACATGGCGTCTGTTCCTCATGTCAGAGGCGGCCATTTCTTTTGGAGCTAAGTCGGCCTGCCACTGAGTAGTGCTCCTAGTCTTAATGACAGAGGCAGACACATTCTTTACAAGCTTGATACCCTAATATGATTGAGAAGAAGACTATTTAGTAATTCTCTGGTAAAAGGACACCTCTCCCTAAAAGAACATATTGGCTCTGCAATTAGGTGTTGTCCTTTACAGGGAGGTTCTACTGTAAATGTATATACTGTCAAAGCTTGTGCTGTAACAACATCACTTGGGACCTAGATTTTATGTCGTTATTATAACCACGGTTACACACACAACAAGTGGGATTTTAGAATTATAACCAAGTTGCTGTTATAATGAGGTTCCACTGTATAAAGTTCAGGTAAACCAATATAATGGAAGATAGAATAAATTAATCTGTGCTGCAAAAAAAAAAAAAAAAGAGAAATCTCTCATAAACACTTTGACATCTATCTACATATGTAAATAAAGAGGTAGTGTGTGTCTTCTTCTTCTTCTTTCTTATCTCCACACTGGGTGAAGTAGAATTCGTCTGCCTTTGTCATTAAGACTGGGAGCACTACTCAGTGGCAGGCCGACGTGTGTGTGTGTTTGTTTAGTATACATTTCTATAATATCTTCCCTAGCCAGATTAAAATTTGACACAATAGGACTTAAGAAAAGTCAGTTTCATAATGTCAACCCTGGAATATGCAAATTAGTCTGATGGCAAGCAAATCCGCATATATATTTTTTGTCCCTCATACGTTTTTAAAATACTTGACACATTCCAATAACTCTTTGACAAGAATATAGAGTAGGTCTTGAGAAAGTCAGTTCTATAGTTTGACCTCTGGAATATGCAAATTAGTCTGATAACAAACCAATTTGCATATTTTGGAGTCACAAAAAATGATATTGATAAAAATGTTAATGGATGCCTATCTCCACTACCATGACCATTACTACTACTAAAAATGATAATTATCTTTGTAAAAAACAATATTGTGGTTACGCCAACGTTAACTGGGCTAAGCTGGGTCAAATGTCTAGACTGTAATTTTAATTACACAGTCAGCTATATATGGGGACTCTCTGAGAAATCTAAATATCAGTATACTTCACCATTCAAAAAAACATGGAATACTTTTAGTCTGTCTTCGGAGTAAATTTTTTAGAGGACGAAATATAATTTTTGCCTGTTTTAAACACAAGGAAATAAGACCAAATCCAAATAAATAAATAGTGTGTGACGTTTCGGTAACTGCATTGTTTCCGGTTGGTCTTATTACCTTGTGTTTATAATCTATAATCCAAATTGTGCCTTATCATTTTGCTTGTTTTAATAAGATGGTTGTTTAGGAAACAAGTGGTAGCTCATAAAAAGAGTATCTTATGGAAAGTTTTACTATTACAAGAGGAGGAACCTGCTGAAGGAGGACATAGTCCGAAAGCTTACCGATTATACAGCACAAATAAAAGAAACTTGTCACCGAAAACTTTGATTCCTTCTTCAAAGTTTTACTATGTTCGTCAGTAGATCCTAAAATATAGAGTTGAACCTTGCTCACATTCCTTGGTACCAAGATGTTATGGTGTTATCACCTTGTTGTTATAGTTAGAATGACAGTTAGAAGAATTGGGATTTAAAACTATAGAACTATGATGTTATAAAACAAGTTGCTTTATAGGCTTTGAAAGGAATAGAGGCAATATTGTTCACACTTGGTTATCTTGTGTGTCTTCAATAAAGGTCACTGTATATCAATTATACAAATAATTTTTTTTTTTAATTTAGAACTGCTAAACTCTCCAAACTTCTATGTTTGATACCCCATCAAGTCCATGTTGAGGATTCTTTCTAACATAGCATGTGTTAAAAGAGGGAATCAAATACAAGGTAATAAGACCAAATTCAAATAAATAAATAGTGTGTGACGTTTCGGTAACAGCGTTGTTACCATCTTCAGACAAAAGTACTTGGGGGGGCAAAGTCCGACCACACCTCCCTGCGGTCCCCCCTGGACCCTTGGAATATTTTACCAAATTCTGGTTCGTTTCCAAAGGTGACTAACGTGGCAACGGCACCCATTTTCTAATGAAGAGCAAAGATAGTGGACATTGCTGCTGCTGTGATAGAGATGCATGGAGACATCTGATGCTATTCATTGGACACGACAACAACAACAACAACAAAAGTACTGAATGAAAATGTCCCTTTGACAATGAATGACAACGCTGTTACCGAAACATCACACACTATTTATTTGGTCTTATTACCTTGTGTTTATAATCTATAATCCAAATTGTGCATTATCAGAGAATCGTATATTTCATTCCAGTAATGGAATAGTAGAAAGGTCCATGATATATCATGAAAGGGAGAGAGAAGTTTTTAGTGAAGAGAGAAACCAGTTTATCTCCGGGGTAACGATAAGTAGAGGTCACATAGAAAGACAGAAAATTACATCACACCACCACCACCGAACCTGTCATTAGCCACCTCCATATTGGAGATGAAGGTCGACACAACTTTATAATGACAACTTCCCATCGTCATTTGTCAGACGGAGTGAGACTCTCTCTACATTCCTTTAAAAAAAGTTTAAATGAAGAATGTTGGGATATAGCTACGAGGGTTCCAAAATTATGGAGAACAAATTAAGAGTTCTTCTTCTTTCTTATCTCCACTTAAACATATTAGGTATCAAGCTTGTAAATGATGTCTGCTGGGGATGAATAGAGCTTATCAATGGATAAATCAATACAGTCAATAATGTGGTTTGGGGTTGCAGGTTGAGACTTAGTACATAGTGGGGAAAACCTTGCAACCATACTGGAAAGTCATTGTTCGTAGAAGACCAGATTTGTCTTAATTCTAACTCCCTTTATTTCTCTTAATTCAACGACACTTGTGTTTTTTCTATAAGAGATGAATGTTTTTTTTTTAATTAACATTCTTTTCGATAAAATAATCCCTTGAATCAATATTAAAATAAAAACATAAAGCCTCCAGGTAAAAGTTTATTTTCTTTCGAATTGTCTATGCGACGCATGACTATTTTGGAGGCTTTATGTTTTTATTTTAATAACATTCTTTTAATAGATAAAAATTAAGATGATCATCCAATTAGTCAAAGTGTAAAATGATGTTAGAGCATAGTAGTAAACAAAAAGTTATGGTTGAAAAATTTCTCATATATCAGGTTTTAATGCATTAAATTATTATAAAATAAATGAAGCTTCCAGGGTTAAGTTTCTTGTACAACTTTTTATTTTCAAGCTTTCGGACTTGTCAGTCCTTCAACAGGAGTAAAATAAATAAAAAATTGAACAAGAAACTTAACCCTGAAAGCTTTATTTATTTTATAGCATTAAATTATGTAAGTCTTGCAATCTCAATACAGGACCAATATTCCAACCCTACTGAGATTGTAAATTTAATCCAAGATGAATTCAGTCAAGAGTCTCCTTGACCTTGTATAATTTTACAATAGAATAATTTTTTGAAAAAAACTTTCAATTGAAAAAAAATAAATAAATAAAGGATTACTCTTCATAAAAATAGTAAAAGTGAAAATTTTATTAAAGACCAGATAAGGAGAAAATGGAAGGTAAAAAAACACAAAGTTCTACTTCCATTTCAAACAAATGTACCTTGAAAAGTGGAAGTTGGGGGAAAAAAAAATCAAAAAGGAAAGAGGAAATGGAGTCTTGCGGCAAACAGGAATTTGTGACGGAGGCTGGCGCTTAACAGCCTTCACTCTCTTTTTGCCGGTGGGAAAAAAAAGACAAATGGGCAACAAAGCTTGACAGACACATCCTCTAGGTTTCACATGACTCTCTCTACCTACAAATCCCAGGGCACAAAAATGCATTAACAATGTAGAGAATAATGTGTTGTTGTTGTTGCTTATTCCTCAAGTTGTTTAAACAATCTCCATTAGGTCTGTCACCAGAGAATAATGTTGGACAGAGATATGCTGAGTTTTAAAAAATAATGGTATCATAAACAGGCTCACAGAATAGAACCTGGATAGAATTAGAATTGACATGGAATTATGGCATCAAAAATTTATTATAACAATATCACTGGTGGATTCAGGGTTTTATGCTAGTGTAACAATTAGGTATAATTTGGATTAACAATTAAAAACACAAGGTAATAAGCCCAAATCTAAAAATATATTTATTTATTCGAATTTAATCTTATAAACACAAGGTAATAAGACCACAAATCCAAATAAATAAATAGTGTGTGACGTTTCGGTAACAGCGATGTTACCATCTTCAGACAAAAGTACACATCAAAAGTACAAAAGACATTCAGTACTTTTGTCTGAAGATGGTAACAACGCTGTTACCGAAACGTCACACACTTTCTATTTATTTGGATTTGGTCTTATTACCTTGTGTTTATAATCTATAATCCAAATTGTGCCTTATCGGATTTAGTCTTATTGCATTATGATGCTGGTATAACAATGGTGTTTCTATAATAATGGTAAACACTTCCGTCATAGTTTATGGATGTTTTCTATTAGTCGATGGTGAGTATTGGTTTCAGCTTGGATGGTTTTGTTTATTATGTGATCATCCATTTGTGATATTTTTTAATTGCAAGGTTCCAGAATTTTTTTAGAGGAGTATATGTGTATGTAATTATGGCTTTAAGAATTAATACCGTATTACAACCTCTAGTACATTTTTTACATAGCAACTTGGTCATAACACTGTATTAATTCTTAAAGTTGATAAGGCACAATTTGGATTAGAGATTATAAAAACGAGGTAATAAGACCAAATCCAAATAAATAAATAGTGTGTGACGTTTTGATAACAGCGTTGTTACCATCTTCAGACAAAAGTACTGAATGAGAGAATTTTACCACAGCATGTTTTTAAATAGTTCCTGTTATCAAGTGTGTAAACAAGATAACAGATAAGAAGATATTTATTTGAGAATCTTCTCATTCAGTACTTTTGTTTGAAGATGGTAACAAAGCTGCTACCGAAATGTCACACACTATTTATTTAAGCCATATTAAAGCCATATTTACACACACACACATATACTCCTCTAAAAAAAAATCTAGAACCGTGCAACTAAAATGTTAAAAAATCTCATAAATGGATGAAAACATAATGTTGGTTTTTTTGTGGGTGTTTAAATGGGAAGATAGGGATCACGTCAATTATATAATAATTAAAATATTTATTAACATATATAATTAAAAGAAAGGATATATAAGAGCCACGTAAAGTATCTGTTCTTGCCTGTTCTTGTGTTTTTTTTTTTGTGTTCTTCCAGCGTTGTTTATCTTCTTTCATAGAATATTATTTATAATTGTAAATTTTAATCATACTTAAAATTTAAAAACAATAAGGAATATTTTTAAATATTAAATAAAAATGTTACACAAAATTATAGGCAACATATTTGCAACACATAACAAACAGAACCCCATCCAAGTTGAAACCAATACGCATCAACTAATAGGTGACATTTATAAACAGGAGTCTTGAAGATAGTGGTTGCCTGGCCGGCATTCATAGTTCTTAGAATTAAGATATACTTCGGCCAGTAAATTACCATTTAATTCCAATACTCAACTGTCCTGCAATGATAATTTTACCATCACAGATTTTAACAGTCAAAAGAGTCCATTTTCCACCAGTTTTACCTGGTTCCCAGAACACTTCTGGTAAAGCGGTGACATTGATTAGAATAGAGGGCCATTTTACTAGCATTTCACCAACGCACCAGACAGTAAATGATGACAAAATATTTTTGTAGAAACGTCGAGAGAATAAAAACATTTACTGGTATCTCTAATCTTCTAAGAACTACAACAGGAGCACAGCAGGGACACCTCCTGTACTAGCTTGTTGTCTTCTACTGCCCTACCAATGGCATCAAAGAAAAGAGAAAGTTCAAAAGTCCAGTACAACACCCACAGTGTAGGACAAGGAAAGTTGGTGGCAATATCAACTGTGCCACCAAGAAGTGTAGACACTTTGGCTCAGTGCATCTAGGTGTTGTTGTCTTTTAGAGAAAGAGGTTCTATATATATTATATAAAAATTATATTTTAAAATTATAAATTATAGAACAAACTCCTCTGTTTAAATCGACCACCAGATGCCATGACTTTCCCTATATAAACCCATTATTGTTGTTTCCCGTTGGCCGGCTCATTTCGTAGATATGTAAATATGTTATCTTTTATTTTCTTTATTCTATTCGCCTTAAAACAGGTAGTACTTTATTAAATTATGTATTTATGTTCCATAAGCTTAATTAAAGCTATTTATGATCTTAAATATTTTTATCATTATTACCCGACTGCAATATCAATTTAAATACTCATGTATTTGTACCAACCTCAAGCAAATGCTCAATAATTCTATATACAGTAAAACCCCTCTATAGTGAACCCCAATGGGACAGAGCTTTTGGTTCACTATAGCCACGGTTCACTATAGCCACGGTTTGGCCATTTTTTTACTTTTCAAAATTTTTAGACCGTATAATTAAAGGACAGCCATACACACTGGAAGAAGCTTCCTCTTAATAGTGGTCACTTTGTTTTAATTCCCTTAATTGACCAATTTCCTTACATTAATACTGAATAATAATAGAAATCATTAGATGATAGGTTCTTCTTATCATTAACATACATGTACCTCTATGTCTAACTTAAAAATCAAGACAAATCCTAGGCAAAGTTTTATTAAATATATATTCAAAGATATAAAATGATTTTAAAACATCATTATCACATTATATAATACATTGTTTACTTGGAAAAATGGCTCTAACACCTTGTTGCTTCAAAGCATTCTTCAAGTATTGCACCATTCAAATAAAGTTGGTGTTTTTCTTCCATTTCATTTTCCCACATATTCTTCTTGGTCTAGATTTCGTTTTTTTTTTTTTTAACCTGTCATGCAAAACATTTCTGACTTTAAAATCACCATAGTTAATGGCATAAAAATAGTTTTTGTTTGATCACGGGACCATTTATTTGGATTTTTTTTTTTTAGCCCTAAAACGTACGATCGCGATCGCGGCAAAAGTTGAGGTTGATTCCTCTTTGTAACAATTTTTAATAGCCTTATATTTTATCTTTTATAATAGAAAAGTTATATTATCTTATTTTAATATGTTCTTAACATTTTGCCTGTGTTGTTTCACTTTGAAAAGTTCTGAAAATAGCCTTTTTTTTTTTAAAGAAATAACGCTTTTGTTTTTAAAATGCCTTTGTTTTCTTCATTTTGGAAGCCATTTGTATTTTTATATTTCAAATTTAATGGATGCAAATATATTCTATTTAATAAAAAGTATAATGTGTTAAAATTTATACAACATACAGCAAAAATAAAGTGCAAAATTCAAAACAAACAATGCCGCTAAATTTATTGTTTTGAAATCGCGATCCGCGAACTGAAACATGCTCAAAATTTGGTTGTTTTAATTTTTTTTTTAATTACAATTCTAAGTTCGTTATAAGCATAGTATTTTAAATAGATTTTATTATTTTGGGACCGAAAATAGGTTCGTTATAGGGGTAGTTCGTTATTCTAAAAATCGCAAAGTTCGTTATAACAATGGTATTTTCAATGGAATGGAATTGGGAATCGGCGTGGGTTCGTTATAAGGGAAGGTTCGTTATATCCAGGGTTCGTATTAGCGGGGTTTTACTGTATTTCAAAATATTCTAAAATCAACAGAAAATCTTTTATGTAATATATATATGTGTTATATAAAAATATTATTATATTTAAAATCATATTTTCATAGATTCAAATATTCTGCTAAATCGACCACCAGAGGTCACGCTTTCCCTATAAAAACTCATTGTTGTTGTATCCTATTGGCCAGCTCAAATCTTTTGTACATTATGTAAATAATCTTTTTTTTTCCTTGTTCTACTCGCCTTAAGCCAGGCAGTACTTTTATCAAATTATGTTTTTCATATATATATTCCTTAGCTCAAATAAATAAATCTCTGATCAAAACTATTATTATTCTTTCAAGATTTTTGTCACGACTGCATTAACATAGTATAATCCTCAAGATAATCAAAAATCAACAGAAATCTCTTTTTTTATATATATATAAAATACTAGCCGAATGACCCGGGCAACGCCCATGTTTTACCCGATTGAATGTTTTTATTCAAATACTATTTGTTACAATTATAAATTGGCGCCTTAAATAAATGCATATATTAGTTAATAACTATAGCCTATGTGCTTTATCTGTCTATGTACTGTTGGCTTCCGTAGGCGTCTCTTACTGGGAAAGAGAAGGGAAAAAGAAAGAGAGGATTCCATTTAGTTATTAACTAATATATGCATTTATTTAAGGAGCGACCCGCTCCAACACAATAGTTACAAAAACGAAAAAGCGAGTGGGGGGGGGGCAAAGGTGGCGTGATCGTAGCCAACCAATAGGAGAGCGCCATTCCAAAAAAAAAGCAAACGGTGACAGAGATGAAAACTGAAGAATTAAGAGATGAAGAACGCATGACGCTCGTAACTGTATATTGAATATACACTGCAGTGTGTCCTGACAGAAAACAAAGAGGATATAGAGAGATCTGTACAACTCGCGGAGATGACAAACACCACATGAATCACACAGCAGAGATTCTATGGTGAAGAATGTCAGCTTGAGGGGGGAGGGGTGTCACTTTACAAGTTTCTCTGAGGATGAAATGGGAGCTGTTGCAGTTGACTCGATAGATGACTCTGAGAAATCAGATGGAGAGAGACCCTTTCAAAACTGGAGTACAGACAGCAAATCCTCCCCTGGTCTCTTCAGGAGGTGGTGGTCTTTCATCAAAGCTGAGATGAGAGGAAAATATATTCTTGAAAAATGGAAACAAAGGTGCACTTGAAGAATAATTTCTAAACACTCAAAGACAATATATATAGGTGTCTGAAACTCATCAGAAAAGATGCTACAGTAGAAAACTTTCCTGTAGGGAGGCATCCTCTAGCAGAAATGTCCTCTCATGGAGGTTCTACTGTACAATCATCTTTTGGTCTGGAATCTTCTTTCTTTGGCACTTTTTTTTCAGGTCTGTTAAGTTTCAACTATAAATTTCTTACCCCCCCCCCCCCCCCTCTGACTTATTTGATTTAGAAATTGTGTTTAGGTCTTTCTGGTTTTATTTCATTTTTTTTTCTTGCTTCATATTTGTAGAAAACTGAGGTTGGCTCAGAGGAAACAGATAATTTTTATTTTTATTTTAAAGAAGTGATATCCGATAAAATTCTACACTGCGAGCTAAATTTTGTTGAACACAATGAGTACCTGCGTCATTTTAGTTTTTTTTTGGACTTGTATCATACGAAGCTGTGTGTAGGTGACTGAATTAGGTTTTTTGGTGCATATATCACCTATATTATTAACATTTAATGTAAATAGCAACAACATTATTTTACTGATAAGGCATTTATTTTTGTCTGAAGATGGTAACAATAAGCTGTTAACGAAACGTCATACACTATTTATTTGGATTTGGTCTTATTACCTTGTGTTTAACTTTTTTAAACTCCTTTCCTCTACAGACTGTAATAAATCGGTTTATAAGACTATATGTCTAATGAAGGCTTTTTTTTTTGTGCTCTTAGAACGTCCTTTCTGGGGCTAGAATTGACTGAAATCATCCAAGAAGGACTAATGTGTGGACAGCTGTCCCTTCCTTCCATTAGATACCTAGAATTAAATATTATACCTACATAAAAAATGTCCCTAAGTTCAATATTACACCTAGAAAAATGTCCCTAGGATCAATAGCACATTTAGAAATGAAGCCTTAGGATTAAATATTACATGTAGAAATGTCTCTAGGATCAATATTACACTTTGAAATGAAGCCTTAGGATTAAATATTACATGTAGAAATGTCTCTAGGATCAATATTATACTTAGAAATGCAGCCTTAGAATTAAATATTACACGTAGAAATGTCTCTAGGATCAATATTACACTTTGAAATGAAGCCTTAGGATTAAATAATACACCTAGAAATGTCCCTAGGACCAAGATTATAGCTAGAAAAATTGTAGTTGTGAAGGAGTAAACACAGGTGTGACATGGGAAAGGGGGGGAGTGGAATCTAGCCATGTTTTCTATTATCATTGAAATTTTCATAAAATTTCCTCCAAGCAAACCATCTTCCCAAAGTGAATCAAACAAGTTTATCAAAAGGGGATAACAAGATCTAATATTTATTTATTAGAGTGAAATTCTAGAGTGAAAAACTTGAGCAGTCTGAACTAAAATTACCAAAGGTTATCAGGTTGACAAACAAACTGTGGGGGGGGAATACACTGAGATAAGATTGATGAATAAATATATGATAAAAGTGAAGAACACCATCCTAAATAGGTGAAAGTAGGCAAGAGAGAGAAAGAGAAAAGTAACTTACATACAGTGGTAACAATGTTGCTACTGAAATGGTATTAAAAAAGGGTAGATGTAATACAAGAAAATAAGACCTAATCCAAATAATTTATTAGTGTGTAATGTTTCAGCACACCATCATCAGACAAAAGAATAAATGATAAAAAATATCACAGCAAGTTCTTAAATAGTACCTGAGAAGAACTTGCTGTGATATTTTTTCTCGTTTATTCTTTTGTCTGATGATGGTGACAATGTTGTTGCCAAAACATCACACACTAATAAATTATTTGGATTAGGTCTTATTTTCTTGTTTTATAATCTAATCTCCAAATTGTGCTTTATCAAGAGTAGATGTATTTATGTGAATTGTGCTTCATTTTAAACATCTCAAGTATTCTTTCCTGGGCAACCTAACAGAATCTGCAATTTTTAATTCTTTTTTTTTTTTTAAGTCAATTCTTCTTTGTGATTCAAAATTACTGTAATCAGTAGAAAGTGGAGCAGAAAAATGAACTTCTGACAGCTGAAAAAAAAAAAATGGACAGAAAGAAGTTTGCAGGACATGCATTCCTAGGATCATCTGGACTTTTTTTTTGTATTTACAAATGTGCCTCCCTGTGGTAATTCTTATCCAATAACCAAAATGAAACTTATTGTCTCGCGATAGTTTCTGTTTACTGTGTTGGGTTCAGCATTTGAAACTTCATCCTGGAAATCAACAAGCCAAAGAGAGAGAGAGGAAAAAAAAGAAGTATAACTCCCACATATTCCTCTCATAAGTCAAATCTGTAAAAACTTGGAATTCTCTGTTATCCCAAAGGATATTTTGTTATCAATTATTTTATTTCCAAAGCGCTATATCCCGCAAGGGATACTTGCGCCAAACAAGGAGAAAAGTTTATTTACATAAGTTATTTACATTATTCAACGCATGAAAACATTAGAGATCCAGATTTTGTAGAAAGTTTAGAATGTATTTACAAAATGAATTGAACTCTAAATATGATTTTTTATCTGAAATCAAATCGTTAAGTTCACAAACAACTAGTTCATTCTTTATTCTATAATCTTGAAATGCTGGGCAATCGATCAGTAGATGTCTTGAGGTTTGTTCCTCAATACCACAAAAACAACTTGAATCCTCCACTGCTTTTATTCTATTTAAAAAACTTTTGAAATTTCCGTGGTTTGTAACATTGTAAGGATATTTTGCTGATATGTAAATATTCTAGTTCCATAACCTTCCCCAATATATTGTATTATTTATTTATGCTTATGAGGTGATACAGCAACGTCTTTACAATAAGAGAGGAGACAAAATGAATCAAATCTAGAAAACCCAATATATTGTAAATATTTTGTTGACTTTTTGAAACGTAAGCTTCAATATGGAAAGTTGTCTGTTTTTTTAATGGATTGTTACAGAACATGTAAACTTTAAGATGGCCTTTCATTATATAAAGAGGTTTGGGGGAGGGAACTCTAAATAGTCTTCTTCTTCCTTATCTCCACTCAATCATATTAGGGTATCAAGTTGTGATCCTTGATGGTGTCTGTTTGACAACCATCATGACTGGGTGAAGTATAATGCGTCTGCCTTTGTCATTAAGACTGGGAGCACTACTCAGTGGCAGGACTCTAGTTTTTTTTTTTTGCTTATACCTAGTACACGTGGTACAGGCCATGATAATCATGGTGGGTAGTTAGCGACTCTTTTTACTGTAAGCGCACCACATGTCTACACATGTGAAAAGCAGTTCGACTTTGCACTTACAAATGCCAGAGCCCCGTTTGGTTACTTGCACTCGCTGGTGGAGTTGGACTTTTGCAAGAATCAGGGGGGGCCATTGGAGCATTTTTTTTTTTTTTAAACCGAAAAAAGTGTCCAATACGGGAATCAAACCCGGGTCCTAGTGGTCGAAAACCAAACGGTTTAACCAGCCTTCCACCGACCCCCAACTCTAGTAATATTTGTGAATAATTTATTTCAGGTCAATCATTCCTAAGACTATTTGGTCCTATTAACCATATAGCATCTGTGTTCTATATCCACCCCTGGGGACAGTTTCAACTAATGTCTCCAGAACCACATTCCTACTAAAGCCTCCAGCAATCTGTAAGACTTCCTGGACTGACAACATCCATGATTTCCTTATAGGAAGTTCTTATTTTTTAAAGTTTTGTTAAAATGGGGAAGTTTCTTTTTATTTTACCCAGAATATTCATCTGGTGGAGTATAATTCATATATTTTAACACTTTCGACCCGAGGGACGCGAATTCATGTCCTTGCCGATGTTTTACATGTACATTAGGTCAGCTGACATCCCCCCCAACCCACTGATAGATAGACAAGAAGGTATGGGACAAGATCCTGGTAGACGCAACTTCGGTATTTAATATTATATTTAATTTTGAAAATCAGAAAGAACGCGAATTTGTATCCCTCGGGTTGAAAGTGTTAATATAGTTATTAGTTTTTTTCTAAATAAGTGTCAAATATCTTACGGAGGTGTAGCTATATTTGTGTTGAACATGACACTGTATAGCTGGTGGTGATATATTTTCTTTTGATAAAATTTTCAATACAAGAGGCTGTTACTTTTGGATTTTTTTATTTATTTTTTATACTTAATAGGATAAGGCACAATTTGGATTATAGAGATTATACACACAAGGTAATAAGACCAAATCCAAATAAATAAATAGTGTGTGACGTTTCGGTAACAGCGTTGTTACCATCTTCAGACAAAAGTACTGAACGAGAGAATTTTACCACAGAATTTTAAAAGCATGCTGTGGTAAAATTCTCTCATTCAGTACTTTTGTCTGAAGATGGTAACAACGCTGTTAGCGAAACGTCACACACTATTTATTTATTTGGATTTGGTCTTATTACCTTGTGTGTACTTAATAGGATAAAACTACTTCTCTCTAAATTACAACACCGAGTTGCTGAGCCTAAGTATCCATTGTAGAGAAATGTACTCTTACTAGAGAGTTTCTAATTAGTAAAAATGGTAATTTTAGCGATAAAAACTGTCCTCTAGCAAGAAATGTCCTCTGATGGAAGTTCTACTGTGTAACAAATGATACATTTTAACTTTAAAAAATGGAACAATTTAGGATTAGATGTACACAACACTCTGGATAAAATGGGAGGAGATCAAGAAGCTAAATTCAGAGAAGAATGAATACCAACATCTGGTGCTACAGAATGGTCCACCGATGAGAGGGGACTGACAGTAAATGAAGTAGTTTTGGAGGAAAAAGCTGGATACTCCCTGTTAAAAATGTGGGGGGATGGTCGTGAGGAGTCCCAAGAGGAGGTGGATTACAAGGACTGAAATGGAGAGAGCTACATGCTGCTAAAGAGGAAGACCTAGAATGGATCTGGGTGACCTTCAACCTTGGGATTGAAGTCGGTACAAGATAACAAGACATATTTACAAGTTGAGAAGAACACCACATATATTCAAATAACTATTTTATGTTTTTTACATTTATATATATAAGGAACCATAGAGATAGTTTCCATCATTCTTGGTACCAGGTAGAAAACCCCAAAAAACAGACCCTCCAACTAAACAGAAGGAAGTCGACACAGTTGGCCAGATGGAAATCTGGTCACCTGCGCCCTCTAGTCTATAAAGAGGGAGCCAAAAGCTTCCCCATGTGCACTAGGTGCAAAACCAAAGAGGCCACTCCCCAACATTTACTAAATTGCATTGGAAAGGACAAAAGATCCCTGTACAGAGAACCAAGAAGAGTTCTTGAGCTTCTTTACGAGCACGACCTCCAAGATCTTGTCTAATTTAGACTAAAAGGATAAGTAAAAAAAAAAAAAACATTTATATATATATACGAAAAAATGAAAGAAAAAAATAAAATAAAATAAAAGATAAATTTGAAAGATTTGAAGATCCATTTTTTTTCTTTCATTTTTTCGTGTGTTAAGCCTATTTACTCAAGTTTGGCCCTAAATACCCATTTCTTGGTTTTTCAAGAAGCCTCTGGGATCAAAAATATTTTTGGTCACAGTGGTACAGCCTACTCCACGCTGACGAGTGCCAAAAAGCGCGAAACACGTTCGTGGATGGCTTTTCTTGATTTATCAAGAAATTGGATTGGCCAAATATCAGGTAACAGGCTAAATCAATGATTAGTTGATTTCTGTTCCACCAGATGGCGTTCTGCCTTCTGTAAAGCACATGTGCTCCTGGTCAGGATATGCCATTTTTATTTTTGATTTATATATATATATTTTTTTTTATAACACTGACTTTAATTTCAACTGAATTCTCTGATCCCTTGGGGCAAAAAGTTGAACTGTCATTTTATACATCAGGTTGGAATATTAATTGAATGATATTTGAAGGAAAATAGAAAGATGTGCCAAAGTACTGGAGGAGAGTGGAGAAACACCTTCCTCTAAGTTGCCATATCTCCTAGCAAGGTAAAATCTCTACCTGGTGCTATCTCCATGTAGCACACAATGTACAAGACTGGATAAGTCAGGAGGGGGCTAAGCAGAGTGAAAAAAAATTATATTTATTATTTGTTAAAAAGCCAAAGTGTCCTTTAAGGAAAGGTGTCCTCTTACCGGAGAGTAACTAATTAGTAAAAAAAAAAAATAGTAATTTTGGTGATTAAAACTGTCCCTTGTAAAGAGAGGTATCCTCTAGTGGGAGTGTTTTCTTACACATGTTCTACTGTATTTAATGGTAGAAATTGATAAGGCACAATTTGGATTATAGATTATAAACACAAGGTAATAAGACCAAATAAATAAATAATTAATATATATTTGCGATGTCGGCCTGATGATAGGCTAACGCCTGAAAGCTCGCCAAATTTAAGAATAAAAGAAACTTGTTGCAAACAATTTTTTCTTCCTTTCATTCATTAAAATAAATAGTGTGTGCCGTTTCAGTAACAGCGTTGTTACCGAAACGTCACACACTATTTATTTATTTGGTCTTATTACCTTGTGTTTATAATGGTAGAAATGTTTTGTCTTGATTGATAAGGCACAATTTACAATTTGGATTATAGATTATAAACACAAGGTAATAAGAACAAATCCAAATACATAAATATTTATTTATTGTTTTGTCTTGATAAAAAAAAAGAACAAAATCAACAGTTATTATATGATAATAAATAAACTTTTTTTTCCACAGATAGATGGTGCACAAATAGATTCTTTGCTATGAAAGGGGAGATGTCAGTGGGTTGTCTAGGAATCGTAACAAAACGTGAAAGGTTAAAATGAGACGGTATCAATATCTTTTTTTAAATTATTGATTAAGGGAGCATACCGGAGTAGTCCGCATAATGTCACCTAGGGCAGCACAGGCTGTATTAGCTAACACAGGTATCTACTAACCTAATTAGATAGATCCCTCCATGGTGTTTATAGGTTGGTATTTGGGAATCTTGTCAAACACCAAACATAAATGATGTGGAACTGCTTATCTAAAGTAAATTAAGATGACCATAATGGGAAACAAGGTAATTATACCAAATCCAAATAAATAATTAGTGTGTGACATATGCTGTTTTTTATTTTTAAATTTAGAAATGCTAAACTCTCCAAACTTCTATGTCTGATATCCCATCAGTCCATGTTGATGATTCTTTCTAACATAGCATGTGTTAAAAGAGGGAATCAAATACAAGGTAGGTAATAAGACCAAATCCAAATAAATAAATAGTGTGTGACATTTTGGTAACAGCGTTGTTACCATCTTCAGACAAAAGTACGGAATGAAAACGTCCCTTTGACAACGAATGACAACGCTGTTACCGAAACGCCACACACTAATTATTTATTTGGATTTGGTCTTATTACCTTGTGTTTATAATCTATAATCCAAATTGTGTTTTATCAGGACAAATGGGAGTTGATTGAGGATTGGTATCAACTGTGGAGACTTTTGACAGTCACGACCCAAGATTGAATCCTGCATTGGACAATTTTTTTACTGGAAAGAAACAATTTTCTTCAATAGCCCCAGATTCTTGCAAAAGTCCAACCTCCACCAGTAAGTGCAATTAACCAAACAGGACTCTGGATCACTTGTATGTGCAAAAGCTGAACTGCTTTCCACAAGTGTAGACATGTGGTGCACACCTATGGTAAAAGGATGTTGCTAACTACCCACCAGGACATAGTACCAGATGTAAAGGCAAATACCAATGCATAATTTTTAAAAAATCCATAGAACACATCTAGTACAAAGTTAAAACACATAAGGGGATAAATCTTGGAATAAAATCTCAATAGAAGATACAGCACCATTCTCTCACCATTAAGAACAGGTCATCTCAAAACACTTCAAGCACGGATACAAGACTTTCACCAAAACTGTAAAGATTCCTGCCAAGCATGTCCAAACATTTGATCAACTGTAGTCTAGGATCTCAATCAAAGGTCTTCAAATTAACCCTCTGTTCTCTCACAATCAAGAAGAGGTCATCTTAAAACACTTCAAGGATGGACAGAGAAGAGCTAATAAAACTGTGTAGATTCCAGCCAGTAAAAGCCCACAGCATTTGATCAACTGTAAGTCTAGGAAGCCCAATCAAGTATTAGAACTTCAAATTGACTTCATGTTCCCTCAACATTAAGTTTAGGTCATCTCAAAACACTTCCAAGCATAGATACAAGACTTCCACCAAAACTGTATAGAGCCAAGTCAGAAAGTCCAAACATTTTATCAACTGTAGTCTAGGACACCCAATCAAGTCTTAGACCTTCAAATTGACTTCATGTTCCCTCAACATTAAGTTCAGGTCATCTCAAAACATTTCAAGAATGGACAAAAGACTTCCACCATAACTGTGTGGAGCCAAGTCAGAAAGTCCAAACATTTGATCAACTGTAATCTAGGAGATGCCAAAACAAACAAACTCTACATTAGACCATTCGAGGTTCTAGAAGAAAGAATTAAAATGCACAGCATTCTAAGCGTTAATTTAGGGCCGCCTAAGCTAAGAATAAGAAGACTAGATAAGAACTCCGCCTTTGCCGGTCCCAAGCCCAGATGAAAAAGGAGGAGGGGGAGCAGTAACAAGCTCACTAAAAAACCTGAGTTCAGCTGGCCCAGCTGATAGTACCCTGTAAGGGCTCCTAATCCAGGGATACAGGATGAGCAGCGTTTGTACTCCATGTTAAGAGCGGCTGCACATGGCATCTGTTCCTCATGTCAGAGGCGGCCATTTCTTTTAGAGCTAAGTCGGCCTGCCACTGAGTAGTACTCCCAGTCTTAATGACAAAGGCATTCTACTTCACCCAGTGTGGAGATAAGAAAGAAGATGCGGACACAGTGATAGCTCAGATCTCCTTATCGCAACAATGTACTGCACTACTCTGAGCGGCTAATCTATAGATTCACACTATCAATATTAAAAACAAAAAAAAAGGCATATCCTGACCAGACTCACATTAGCTTTTCTAGATGGCAGAGCGCCATCTAGTGGAGCAAAAATAAACTAAACGTTTATTTAACTTGCTCCATGATATTGGGTCAACCCAATTTCTTGATAAATCAAGAAAAGTCAACCACGAATGCGTTTCGAGCTGTTGGCCCTCATCAGCGTTGTGCAAGACTGTACCTCAACAACCAAAAATTTGGTCCCAGAGGTTTCCTGAGAAATCAAGAAATGGGTATTTAAGGCCAAGTTTGCGTAAATGCCTTTTTCATGTGAAAAAATTAATAACAAATAAAAAACTATCAATATTATTGAAATAATAAACAAATCTTTCTATTTTTTATCAATAAGTAAATTGCGAGATATGTAGTGGCATTGAACTAGTTAGAAACATACATAATGCCTTTTTTTAAAACTGGAAAATACTTCCATCAGCAAATCAGGGAGGTTTATATTGGAGAGAGGGTGGAAGTTTGTGGAAGTGGAGATGATAAACATGGCAGCTTTTCTTCCTTAGTGCCAAAAAACAAAGTACATTCTGATTTTTTTTTTTTTCAAAACACTTTTCCAAGATAACTTTTACTTCGCCTTTGCCGGTCCCAAGCCCGGATGAAAAAGGAGGAGGGGGAGCAGTAACAAGCTCACTAAAAAACTTGGGCTCAGCTGGCCCGGCTGATAGTACTCTGTAAGGGCTCCTAATCCAGGAATACAGAATGAGCAGCGTTTGTACTCCCATGTTAGGAGCAGCTGTACATGGCGTCTGTTCCTCATGTCAGAAGCCACCATTTCTTTTAGAGCTAAGTCGGCCTGCCACTGAGTAGTGCTCCCAGTCTTAATGACAAAGGCAGGCGCATTCTACTTCACCCAGTGTGGAGATAAGAAAGAAGAAGACAGAGGGAGGTCAGGAGATGTCTTGCCGTGACGTTATTTTAACTAACAAATGCTTCCATAATTCACTCAAAAATGTGCCTTTTACATTACTGGGGTAGGGAGAGTGTTTGGGTATGGAGATGGTAAACAATAGACAATCTTCTGCAAGATATTTTGTATGAATGTGTCCCTTGATTTATTTAGAAAGCCAAATAGAATTGGTTTAGATGGATTTAAAATATAACCAAATATTTTTAAAAAGCATTTATAAAAAAAGAAAATTATTTGAAATATATTTAGTAATTTTGATTAAATGAACCCCATAAAAAATTAAGATAGATAAATAAATAATCACTTTCTTAAACAAAGACAAATTATTTGGTTCTAAAATAAAATCTTTTGATTGTAAATATTTCATGAAAAAATTGACAAATTCATCTTGTGAATGTTATATGGCTTTAAAATCTTAATTTAAGAGATGTTTTTAATAAATTTATATAGCTAGAAGATTTAAATATAAATATAAGAGAGCATAATTGAACACATATATCCAATATTTATAATAAACTTTTCAACCTAAAATTCCTTTCATATTTTGATATCAATGAATAGAATTGTGTGTGTGAAATGGGTGAATAAATAATTAAATTACATTAAACATTTGAATAAATAAAAAGTTAAAGGGTCAGTGAGTGATACTTTCACTTTTAAAAAACGACATAAATTCTCATGGAAAAAAATAAATTTTAAATGCTTTTTCATTATTTATATATTTTTAAAATTATATAATTTTTAGTATTTATATTATCTTATGGAAATAAAAAATTACTTACGGTTCTGCTTCTATGGACTTCAACCTTGCAACATAATTAGAAGGTATGTAGCCTTCTTCTTTTGTTAATTTTGATCGTGCATGCCACCAATCTCCTTGGGTGTCATTTAAAATTTCAAGATGTTCACCCTTTTTAAAACTTAGATCTTCGTCAGTTCTGGCTTCATAGTCGTAAAGTGCAACAAACACTTTATAACCATTAACAGAATTGTTATCGCCGTCTATGCTGCCTTGATGGAGGTTTAATCCAATTCTCGTATTTGCAATACTATCAGTAGCTAAAGTTATGGGTAATCGTAGTCCCATGTTTGAAATATTGGGATCTCGATTTTGTGAAGATACAAGGCTACCGAGGGTGGCAGGTCCATTTTCGATAACTTTGTCTAACCCTTGGGAGGGGTTCGAGTTATCTTTTTTTCTATATTGTTTATCACTTTGTTTATTGAAGCAATTACCCATATTTAATTATAAATTTATCTAAAAAAGTATTTATAAGCAACATTAAAATAAAAATTATTGGCAGCCATTACATTTTCCCCTCAAATATTTTGTTATTTCAATGGGTGTTGTTGACAGCAGAGTAAAATCGATTGTCAAGTTTTTTTTTAAAGGTATTTAAAGATATAAAGAAAAAAATATATATTTGTAAGGAATAATGCGAATTAACTCTTGTGTTTTAAATATTAATAAAGTAGCAAAATTTAAATAATTTTATAAATTTTTAATACCTTCCTAGGAATTTATTTCAAGCTTTTTTAGATTAATAAAAATAAAGTTTTTTTTTTTTAATTATTATTATAAAGAGAGTGAGACACCCTTTAAAAGATTTATTTTTATAAGTACAACGAAAGGGTGAAATAACATTAACATAGTTCAACGCTTGTGAAACTAGAATACCAAACAATTCAAGACATTAATAAAATTGTGAAAATATGGCTTTTAAAAGCTTTTTTAATTGAAACTTTTCTTCTTTTTTAAAATATAATGCCAATTGAAGTACTATTGAATTTTGAATAATTATTACAAACATTTTTGAAATATTGTCTTCAATGTGTAAAAATTTATTGTGTGTGTACAGCTCTCTGACCTTTCACCTCAGAGAACTAATCTGGTAAGGTAGATCGAAAATTAGTAAAGTGTCTTACTAGAAAAAGTATTTTTAGGACTCTAGTTTAAAATGACTCTTGATTTTTAATAAATAATAATATATTTTTGAAATATAATAGTTTGCCCTCTATTATATAAATATTAGCAACCTAAAAGGTTTGATATTTTACCTTTAAAATAATAAATATGTAAATGACTTGTTTATATAGTTTGTATATTGTGATTCCATTGAAGCCATCCAGTTTGCGTATATTCATTAGATATCTTTTGGATAACATGTGGTATCTACTTGCTTACTTATATATGAAGCTGAGCTAAGATTTCTCTCAGATCTTGCAGCTGAGGTACTGTCTTGATCGAATTTCTGAGCATTCTAAGCGTGAGTTCTCCAAGACCAACGTTCACTCTTTCACTTAGGGTGCCGCCCAGATCAATTACTTGCTCTTCAGAACATGAGTTTTCTATAAATCAGTGGCCAGATCTTGCAGCGGGGAACCGCCCTGACCAATTTATTGAGCCTTTTTAATATGAGGCCTCAAAAATATAGCAGATTTTGAATCAGCGTTTTCATATCATTTATTTGGGACTTCGCAAAGTGTGGTTTAATACTTGCATCAATTATTATTTTATGATAAGTTTTTAAAAAGTTCGTCCTGGCTTGATCTTTTCTATTTCTATACACTAAAAATGGGGGGTTAAATGTCCAGTAACTATGTTTCATTTAATTATATTTAGTCTCATTGTTACTAGATGTTTGATCTAGAAATTCAACAGCACTTTTCAAATGTATATAGCTCCAAATTACATAACATCCTACCTTCTAAACATCTTATTCTATTTTTTCAGCAGAGTTTTTTAAAATCATTTTTTTTAGTTTTATATCTATAGAAGATAATCCCAATATAGAATCTTTAATTTAAATCGATATATTCCCCCCAAAAAAAAGGGTACAACAATGATCCATTTCAATTTTCCTTTTTAGAACACAATTCTCCACAGCTGAAAAATGTCATCCATCTTTCTATCTCATTTTATAAGAGTCTAAAATCTTTCAACTTTATGGAAAAATGATATTCATATTTGAAAGTGACATTTTCCTGTGAATTTGCACAATTACAAAATGTATTTGATTAACAATCTCTCCGCAAAGAATGCAGATTCAAATCAATAAATATTCCAAAACAAAAGTTTTAACAAATTTGAACATTGTTCAGAAGTTTTTTTTTTCCAAAGCTAGTGTGTTATGACATATTCATTGATCTGATTCTGCGAACTCAGTGCAGAGATCTCTTACTTATCTTAATGGGTGAATTGCTTGCACAGTAAACCTCTTATCAGAGGCTCATCTGATCTACTTCCCTGAGCGACCACCTTTATAAAATAAAATATGACCATGTCAACAATAGTCCAACTTTCAATTAAAGACAACCTCCAGAAGAGACCAGATGTACTCATGTTTTGAATAGTCTTTCATGGAAAGCTCTACTGTACTATGGCAAGAAGTTTGTGAGTACAATTGGAATTCTCAGTTAACGAGGGCTTGGATGTGAGATTCGTGTTTAATTCTTCAGGATACAAACCGAGCTGAGAATAAAGGATAGTACAAATATTGACAGTACAAAATAATCTTATCTCGTCGATTATAGACATAACCAAAGGGGGGCGGAAATTCCTAGTCTTAAATTAGATTTGAACTTAAATACAAAAGGTTTTATATACAATTGGTTTTTATAAAAGGATTGTTTTCAAGATTGGAAAAGTATTGTTTTAATTGATCTTTTGCTTCAAATCTCTCTCTCTCTCCGCCGTGCGGCCACGCGACGCGCGAGCTCCGCTTTCTTATGGGATAGAGATTGAGGAAATGGAGATCTGTAACCCCTTTGGGGTATTGGCTGAAAGCCAAAAGAATGAGCTGCAATCTCATATAAATAATATCAAAAACGGCCAAGTTTTCGCCGAGATATCGACAAAATATTCTGAAAGGACTGAAAGTCATTCCGAATTAACTAATGGCGAAGATGTAAATACCAAGCCGACGGCGGACATGCAAATTTTTGCCGCAATTGGGCTGATTACCCGGAACAAGAAGACCAGCTTATCGAAAGACAAGATGTGATCTTAACCCAAGTGGGCGGCTCCAAGAAGAGGCCGCATGATCCTGACCACGCCAAGTCGGGGGCCAAAAAGGGCTGCGTTCAAGCACCGGAAATGTCTCTGAACAGCAGCAGGCCACGAGCCACACCAAGACCCAGCAAGGTGCACGAGTGCCGGACCACCAGGCAGAAGCAGGCCACCTTCCGAGCAAGGTCGGCAGCGGGGCAGGCGGACCAGTGTGTCTACCTGGAATTCTGTCCAGACTTCACACAAGAACAATACTTCCGGGCGTTGGAAGCGAAGCTGGGCAAGGGTACCGTCTACCAGCTGACAAAGATAAAGGGACACATCCTGGCCGGCCTCTCCAGCGTGCAACTCGCCGACAAGCTGATAGAGGAAGGTCTCGACATCGAGGACGCCACCCTGAGGGCCTTCCTTCTAAGAAAAAGGGCTGAGCGAATAGTGCTCGGCAATGTGCTCTTTTTCGTGGAGGACGCCGACCTCGTCGCTGTGCTGCAGCCATACAGACAGGTCACGTCCATGATCCAAAAGATGATGCAGCTCGAGGACTCCTGCTGGGCTGATGCTCTACGGGAAGCATTTATCACTCTGCGAGACGGAGTAAAGCTGTCTCAGATACCTGCTCGTCTGGAAGTCAAGTCTAAGGGAATGGCCACGCACGTCTATGTGACCTACAGCATCAAATGTTCCCTGTGCCATAAGCAAGGACACAAACGTGCAAATTGTCCTCGCAAGACTGGTCTCCAGGAGGACAAGCTGGTGCTCCCTGTAGATGCTCCTGCTGCACGCACACAAGACTGGACCAAGCCGCCCTCCACCTCGAACACCATGCCGTCTGCAGCACCAACTCCAGCTGAACAGACCCCACCTACTGTTGCTGTGGAACCAGCCCCACCTCCAACACCCTCCAGCGCTGCCGCGCCTTCGCCCGAGGCGAACATCCCTGTCCATCCGCAGGAGACTACAACTCCTGAACCTCCTGTTCCGGCGCCGAGCACCAGCCAGTTGCCGTCACGACCAGAGCCCTCCTCGACCAATACTGAGCCATCTGCGGCTCCTGAAGAGGAGAACCAAACCATGACTGATCAGGTTGAGAATATGTTCATAGAACAAAACGCTGACTCTATTTTGGCCCCTCTCTATGAAGAGGTTGATGATGATGAAGTAGTGGCCGCGGTTCTATACCGCTCTGACAGAGAAGCACTCCCCGATGCACTCTCCTATGAAAACAGGAAAATACTGTACGAATTCCTCGGCGATGCAATTGACCACGTTGGGGACAAAAACCCTTCCATAAGCACGGGCCTTTCCGAACTCAGGGCGGCCTTGAACATTTTACATAGTCTAGACATCCCTTCAGAGAAGGCTGATGTCTGATGTAAATATATATATATTATCATTATTTTTTTCTTTCTGTATTATAACTTTAAATTTGGCACTATATAATATTATATGAACGATTAATAAATCAGTTTCAATCTCAATCTCTCTCTCTCTCTCTCTGGTAGGGGGGGGGCTTAAACAAACTTTAGATAGTCTGGTGTGGCTTTATATAAAATAAAAATTGCTATATGGAGAAGAGAGAAAAACTCTCCAGGTTTATAAATTCAGAAAAGTAGATACTCTCTTATCAAAACAAGAACATTAAGCCTCCAGGGAAAAGTTTCTTTTAAAAATATTTTCCATTTAAAAATATCTCAAGCTTTCGGGCAAGAAATCCCTTCTACGGGAGAAAATATTTTACAATATTAAAACGCCAATAAAATAATATTTAAAAATTAAATAAAGTGCTTTGGTTGTTCACATTTGTTTCAATGCAGAATCAACACGGGCTCCTATGCGCGTGCTTTCGAGTTTTGCTATTCCAAGGCGATATCCTCACTTGTGGGCCCCCAAGAACACAACTAATTGCAGAAATAATCTACAACCTGCATTTTCCACCAAATGTGCAACTCTGCTGTATCAAAGGCCACAGCGGTATTCCAGGAAATGAACTGGCGGATCAGGCGGCAAAGGCTGCAGCACATTCTAATCTGCCACTATCCTTTACCACCCTCCCAAAGAGCGTCGCGCGCGGTAAAAAAGAACAGATAGCCCTCAAAATGTGGACAGACCTCTACATCCAAGATTACTCCACCAGGAATCTACGAAGATTTGCTGCTACCCCGAAACTACTCCTCCAAATGCTTCGAAACATCAAGCATGGATCTACCTCCACAACAATCTTGACCGGCCATGGCTTTATTGGCTTACTTGCCCCCACTGCCAAGATGAAGACCAAACTGTAGACCACCTCCTCTTCACTTGCCCAACCTTCCAATACCAAAGATTCCAGACAGCCACTCTCCTAGGTATCACCAACATATGTCCAGCATCCCTAGAAAATCTCCCAAGAAAGAAATCTGCCTGGCGACACCTCATTAATTGGACTTCCACTGCCATTGTATATAAATCCAAGAAGACTTAGTTCAGAAGGACATCCCGGGTAGTTGGCGACTTCTGTACGCTCCAGGAACCTGGGTTACTTAAATAAATAATAATAATAATAATCACTTGTGGGTTATGGGGTGGTTTCAGGGAATATTATGTTATAAATTTCCGAATTGTCTATTCTTCTGTTAATGTTATTGTGCTTTCTGGAAATAATAGATTCTATGATAAGTCTCTGTAGTCTATTGGGGATGTTGGAGTAATGGGTCTTTGGTTCTGATAGGTAGAAGGAATGGCTTGTTTCTCTTATATGTTGTTATACTGTATATACGTCTATAGCTACCGAAGCGGGCACACCTTTGAAATCTTTCCATGTGATTTTTACTTAACGCCATACTCTTTTTTCTTATATACTACTAGAAGAATGACTCGAACAATGCCCGAGTTTTTCCAGATCGCATTTTTACCCCGAGTGTATATATAAAAGCCCCCCCCCCCCCCTTTTTTTTTTTCAAAATTGAATTTCAAATAGGCCTTAAGGCATTCCAAAGTTGAAAAATACTACATGCTTACATTTAACAAGATTACCCATAAAATTAATTGTTTTTTTTTTTGTGTGCGGGAATTAAAACTCTAACGGAATTTCCTTCCAGACTTACCTCTATTTCCTTGTAGAATTTTATCTAAATTGGTTAAATATTGTAATTTTCCATAAGTATCGCATTTCATTTTATTTTTAGAATTTTAATTTTTGATTTTTTCACGACAACTAAAAATCTATGAAATGAAAAAAAAAAAATCACTTGCTTCTAAAAATTCTATAAAAACTCGTGGACAAAACTTAAGAAAGCTGTACCTTTTAGTTTGTATATCGGGATTCAGACAATAACTCTGAAATATATTTGATACATAGTGACCTTTAATGTAGACATACGAGATAACCAAGTGTGAACAACACTCTACTACAATTATTGTAAATAGTTTCACGCGCAATTATCTAGATCGGATATAGCGTGTCTTGTTTGCAACTGGTAATAAATAAAGTGTGAACACAATTTCCCCTGACTCCTTTAAAAAAAAAATAGAGGCCCGGCGATATCAGAAACTTTCCACTTTTTAAAGTTTTGTTCATGCGTGTATATATTGCCACGTGGAAAATTAGGGAAGACCAACTTCAGGATGAGACAACAATTTATTTCAGACAAGAACAAACTATGAATGGCAAACAAAAGATAAGGAATGAGGGAAAGTTTACAGAGTAGTAAAATATAAACATAAAAAATGATACTCTGTTAATACTAGTGTCAAATAATAAATGCTTCGCTACAAAATATATGAGTTTTCCGCGCGACATGTAGATATGTATTAATTACTATAGGAACTCAATAAAACTTCAATATAAAAGAAATCGGAGTTGGTCTGTTGGTCATTGGGTGGTCAACTCCGGTTCAGGCATCAAGGGTCGCGTTCGTCAACTCCGGTTCGTCTGCTTGAAAAGGATGCAAGGTTGACTGCGTGAGTCCGTCAATGGTAACTTCTGGCTGGTTCGCAATCTAGCGTGGCTGACATCGCCATCTCCTGCCTAACTCCCACCACGTCGCCCAGTCCTACTGCCTTCCAAACTCTGGCTGTTACCATTGGAGACGACTTCTCTGAAAGCCTTCCTGTTATCTCTCTCAAAGTTTTTCGCGCTCCTGGGCACCTGGGAGGTTTTTTCGTCAGCGTCACCTGCAGGAAAATGTCAACTATCGGGCAGATGGTGTGACAGATATCATTGTCCTGCTATATAAGACCAATGATACCTGTATCCATAGACAGAACTGGACCTAAAACTGGCTGTCGTTATAGCTCCGGTGTTCACCATATTCATATAGTAATCAAACTCCGCCTTTGCCGGTCCCAAGCCCTGATGAAAAAGGAGGAGGGGGAGCAGTAACAAGCTCACTAAAAAACCTGGGCTCAGCTAGCCTGGCTGATAGTATCCTGTGAGGGCTCCTGATCCAGGGATACAGGATGAGCAGCGTTTGTACTCCTTGTTTGGAGTGGCTGCACATGGCGTCTGTTCCTCATGTTAGAGGCGTCCATTTCCTTTAGAGCTAAGTCGGCCTGCCACTGAATAGTGCTCCCAGTCTTAATGACAAAGGCAGACGCATTCTACTTCACCCAATTATGATGGTTGTCAATCAGACACCATCAAGGGTCACAACTTGATACCCTAATATGATTGGGTGGAGATAAGAAAGAAGAATAAGATATAGGAATCAATATAAAAAGAGATATCAATTTCAATGATACGCAAGGTAATAACACCAAATCCAAATAAATAGTGTATGACGTTTTGGAAAAGCGTTGTTACTACGTAGTATTACACTGTTACATCTTATTTACCTTGTGTTTCTAAGCTATAATCCAAATTGTACCTAATCATTATTAATACTGTATATAAAAATATCGTTTCATATTTTTAAAGCCCTAGTTCTCTTCGGTCGAATAATATTTGCATAAGACGAAAGATCTTAATAAAGGCTTATGTATGCAACTATCTATATGTAAATATCCGTGTTTTTATTCTTTTATTTCTTTATTTTTAATCTTTATATACAAATCCGTTTAGGAGACTAATTGTCTTAATTAGGTTTTCCTTTTTATACAATCTCTGCATTATTATCATTAAATATATAATGACACGTGGAAAATTAGGGAATACAAAAACTTCAGGATGAGACAACAATTTATTTCAAGCAAGGACAAACTATAAATGGTAAACAAAAGATAAGCCACGAGGGAAATTTACAGAGTAGCAAAATATGACAACAAAAATAACCACTCTGTTAATAAAAATAATAAAATTAATAAATACTTTGTTACAATATATATTTTTTGCTTATCCCTAGTACACGTAGTACAGGCCATGATAATCATGGTGGGTAGAAGTAGGCGACTACTTTTACTGTAAGTACACCACATGTCTACACATGTGAAAACCAGTTCGACTATCATTAAATATAAATAGTTTTTACTTTAAAAAATCTTTCCCCTTGTGAACTCAGTGTTGATTCCATGTAAAGGACTATGTCTTAATGAATGCTTATATATTTATATTAAAAAACGATAGAAAAAAAAAAAGATAAAAAGATCAGGTGTTGAAATCAATATTAAAAATGGTATATCCTGACCAGGAGCGCATGTATTTTACAGAAGGCAGAGCGCCATCTGGTGGAACAGAAATCAACTAAACATTGATTTAGCCTGTTCCCTGATATTTGGCCAACCCATTTCTTGATAAATCAAGAAAAGCCATCCACGAACGCGTTTCGCGCTTTTGGCGCTCGTCAGCGTGGAGTAGGCTGAACCACTGCGACCAAAAAATATTTTTTGGTCCCAGTGGCTTCCTGAAAAAACCAAGAAATGGGTATTTAAGGCCAAACTTGCGTAAATACGCTTAGCATGTTTAGTTGATTTCTTTTCCACCAGATGGCGCTCTGCCTTCTGTAAAGCACATGTGCTCCTGGTCAGGATATGCCATTTTTTAATATATATATTCATCAGTGCGCCCTCTATTATTATAAATTTGAACTATTTGTGACACCTATGTTTCTTTTTAAAATAAAAACATACCCGTCACACACGCATAAATAGTTCCTTGTTCCAAAATCACTTTATTAGGTACCGCTCAAAAAGAACAAACAAGTTTATGATAATTGCAACAATGAATACTATTAAGAAAAAGGGGCATCTCCTTATCGTGTAACTGATAGTTGCTGATGACTTGCGCCATCTATCGGAATAAATATCAACTATTCTCGTTGATTTTTAATTATTCCAGAATTGGCCAAATACCCATTCTTGATTAATCAAGAAAAAGCTAACCACGGACGCGTTTCGGGCTGTTGGCCCTCATCAGCGTGGTGCAAGCTGTACCTCAACGACCAAAAAAATTGGTCATTAAGGCATCCTGAAAAATCATGAAACGGGTAGTTAAGGCCAGAAGTTGCACGATAAGGAGATGCCTTTTTCTTAATTTATGAACCTTATCCTAGTACAACATTACATTTGTACTATTTTTTCACAATGAATACTATATGAAGGTTATTCACATATTAAACAAAATGTTAACGCGGGATTCAATCCCAGTTCATGACTGTCGGGAATCGAGGGTGTTACCCACTCGTCCACCGACTTCTTTCTTACACATAAATGGTTTAAATTTTCAAACCCGTTTTTATTTTTTAAAATCGGTTAGTTTGTATCTAAACGTTATAATTGTTGTTAATTTTCGATTGAAGAGTTGGAGCATTTCGATATAAAATATATTTATTGGCTTATATACTTAGCACAACATTATAAAAGTAAGAAATGATTAAATGCAAAAGATTATATATCTAAATACAAAAGATTATTTAAAATTTAAAGATCATCCTTTGTTCTTCATTTCAAAACATTCTTCTTTGTTCTTCATGATTTTTATTGATATTCCTTTTTTCACAGACATTATACCTTCAATTATCTTTCTACATTTTTTATTTAAATCTATTCTTTATTTAATATTTCTTGGCAATATCTTGTGTAAAGTCTAAAATGTCTTAATAAAGTCTGTCTGTGATTTAAAAATTTGTAATTTGTTCAGAAAAGATCAAGAAAATTGTATCGTTTTAATGAATTTTAATTTGGATTTGACTATTTTGCATATAACAGTGAATATATTAAAACCAATATGTAAAATAGAGATATGTGTAAATATGTAGATAAAATAACATGTAGAGAAGGTACAATGGCGTTTGCTAGAGTATCAGACGATGCCCGGACCTTGAACTTCCGTTACTGATATCCGAGCAGATGTTGACATCCGGTTCCCACTACTGTGATTGGCCCGTTCAGATAACTTCCGTGATTGGTCGAAATGAAATTGTATTCTCTCTCTATTTAATCGGGGGTAGAGGTAGACACCAGAAACCTTTACATTTCTATTGATAGGCGAAACATTTTAAAATACAATTAACGAGTAAAGCAACAATGATAAACACACTGGGAGAAAAGTCCATAATAGAATAGTTGAGCATAATAGGAATATTAACAATAGCGATCCAAGATCTTTAATAGTTTAACACATAAAAGAAACAGGTCATACATTTAACTTATCTCAACCCATAGTGTATTATGACAATATCCATAGTAAATACCAAAGACTTTTAATAGAATCTATGATAATCAAACATCAAAAAACATAAACAGATGCATTGAAATATCAGAAACATACGAAACAATATGGACAAATACTATCCCATAGATATAGGCAGTCTTCTATATATAACACAATAGTTCACGAATTTATTGGGTTTAATTTAAAGTCTCGAGATATCATTCAACCAGCACGTATCAACCATCCACCACGCACGTATATTTTCAAAAAAATTTTGATTTTCAAACAGAAATAATGTAGAATATTTTTCTCTCATTATATAGTAGGTATTTAAAATATGTATATAATAACGTGTATATAAAAATATATTTATTATTAAGTTGTTAAAGTGAGATAATCCTGTTGAAGGACTGACAAGTCCGAAATCTTGAAAATAAAAAGTTGTACAAGAAACTTAACCCTGGAAGCTTTATTTTTTTTTAATAAACAGACCCTATAACACTGAAAGGTAAATTCAGTTCAAAATAAATTTATTAGGTACCACTCAAAAAAAAAAAACCTAGCTTATGATTTATGCAATGGATAATATGTGAAAAGGTACTATTTATTTACGAATTATTTAATAATGAGTACTATTTATTCGCACAAGTTAGAATACTTTCAAGTTTTTTTTAGAGAAAACCACACCAAGATGCTCTGCGGTGAGGACCCGATTTGTACCTTCTGTAATTCAAAACTAAAAAATGAAATCACTCACTATATTTTTGATTGCTCTGCTCTGAAAGAAGAAAGAAGAACCCTTATGCTCAAAATTGGGCAACTCTGTGCTTCACTTCCATCATTAATTGACAATATGACCCAGAATAAGTATATTGCTACGGCGTTTTATGGTTTCCACAAGTCCATATCTCAGAAGAAGGCCAAGTGACACTCACTCCTCACTTTCTTACTGCTACTCTTTTTGTGTTGTTTTTCTTGCTTCCCTCTTTCTCCTTCTTGTTTTTTTTCTTTTTCTTCTGTCTATATTGTTGTTTCCTTTGTCTCACTGCTTTGTTCTTATGCATACCTCTGGTGAATCCTGTATAGGGTCAGTAACCCTAAATAAAGGCTTTTGTTGTTTTTTGTTTGAGTACTATTTATTGTTGGCAAGAAAAAAATGTGTGGCTCTTTAAAAACTTGGCTATTTTGTAAATTGTAATTATTGACTCTTCCGATTCAAAATGTTGCCGACCCCTGAGGTAGGGGTATTGAGTGCGTCTACAGATTTTCATACTTCTGTTTGTGTGTGGTCTGGAAGTATACTAAATTTGAACATAAAATTTGAAAGTGGATATAGAAATTGAAACTAGTCCATTGTCGAGACCACCCAGAAGTCTGATATTTTGTCAATGTACATTGTCATCGAGTGTGAGCAAGTATACTAAATTTCAGACTTCAAGGTGCTCTGTAAGTATATTAAAAAAATGATTACAAGATTTGTAGACAAACAGAGAGGGGGAACAAGTTAAATAACAACAACAACAACAAAAAGCCTTTATTTAGGGTCACTGACCCTATACAGGATTCATCAGAGGTATGCATAAGAACAAAGCAGTGAGACAAAGGAAATAACAATATAGACAGAAGAAAAAGAAAG
>CP092876.1:408473-501572 GCA_030710605.1 Cordylochernes scorpioides | reverse complement strand
AATCCTCAAGATAATCAAAAATCAACAGAAATCCCTTTTTTTATATAACATATATACACTGCAGTGTGTCCTTACAGAAAACAAAGAGGATGTAGAGAGAACTGTATAACTCACGGAGATGACAAACACCACATGAATCACACAGCAGAGATTCTACGGTGAAGAATGTCAGCTTGAGTGAGGGGGGGGGAGGGGTGTCACTTTACAAGTTTCTCTGAGGATGAAATAAGAGCTGCCGCAGTCGACTCCTCGATAGATGACTCTGAGAAATCAGATGGAGAGAGAGACCCTTTTATAACTGGAGTACAGACAGTACTTATCTCCCAAAACCTGAGCGCTGAGAGGAAAATATAATCTTGAAAAATGGAAAAAAAAGGTGCACTCTCTCTCTCTCTCTCTCTCTCTCTCTCTCTCTCTCTCTCTCTCTCTCTTGAAGAATAATTTCTAAACACTCAAAGAGAATATTGTATGTATAGGTGTCTGAAACTCATGAGAAAAGATGCTACAGTAGAAAACTGTCCTTTGTAGGGAAGTGTCCTCTCAAGGAGATTCTACTGGTACAATCATCTTTTGGTCTGCAATCTCCTTTCTTCGACCTGTTAAGTTTCAAGTATAAATTTCTTACCCCCCCCCTCTGACTTAGTTGATTTAGAAATTGTGTTTAGGTCTTTCTGTTTTTTTTTTTTTTTTTTACTTCACATTTGTAGTCACCTGAGGTCGGATTAGAAAAAGAGGAAACAGATAATTTTATTTTTTTTTATTTTGAAGAAGTGGTTTTATCTGCTAAGTGGAATCCGATAAAATGCTACTGTTTGCTAAATTTTGTTGAACACATTGAGTACATGCCTCATTTTGGTTTAATTTTCCTAGGACTTATCACACAAAGCTGCATGTGTGTGTATATCTATATCATCTATATTATTAACATTTAATGTAAATAACAACAACTTGTTTTTACTCTTTTCCTCTACAGACTCCGTGATGAATCAGTGTACTGTACTATGTCTAATGAAGGCTCTTTTTGTTTGTGCTCTTAGAGCTTCCTTTCCAGAACTATACTTGACTGAAATCATTCATGAAGATTACAGCTACAAGTGTCCCTCTTCTCTTCTCTAGTAATATATATTAGATACCTAGGGTTAAATATTACACCTACAAAAATGCCCCTAGGTTCAAAATTACATTTAGAACTGCCCCCTAGGATTAAATAATATACCTGGAAATAGCCCTAGGTATAAATATTAGTTCTAGAAATGTCCCTAGGATCAATATTACATTTAGAAATAAAGCCTCAGGATTAAAATTACACCTAGAAAAATGTCCCTAGGATTAAATAATATACCTGGAAATGTCCCTAGGATCAATATTACATTTATAAATGAAGCCTTAGGATTAAGTATTACATGTAGAAATGTCTCCAGGATCAATATTACATTTAGAAATGCCCCCTGGGATTAAATAATAACACCTAAGAAATGTCCCTAAGACCAAGATTATAGCTAGAAAAATTATAGTTGTGAAGGAGTAAACACAGGTGTAACAGGGGGAGGGGGGGATTCTAGCCATGTTTTCTATGAACATCATTGAAATTTTCATAAAATTTCCTCCAAGCAAACCTTTCCTAAACTGAATCAAACAAATTCATCAAAAGGGGATATAACAAGATCTAATATTTATTTATTAGAGTGAAATTCTAGAGTGAAAAACTTGAGCAGTCTGAACTAAAATTACCAAAGGTTATCAGGTTGGCAAACAAACTGTGGGGGAGAATACACTGAGATAAGATTGATGAATAAATAAATGATAAAAGTGAAGAACACCATCCTAAATAGGTGAAAGTAGGCAAGAGAGAGAGAAAAGTAACTTACATACAGTGGTAACAATGTTACTACTGAAATTGTATTAAAAAAAAGGGTAGATGTAATACAAGAAAATAAGACCTAATCCAAATAATTTATTAGTGTGTAATGTTTCGGCACACCATCATCAGACAAAAGAATAAATGAGAAAAAAATATCACAGCAAGTTCTTAAATAGTACCTGAGAAGAACTTGCTGTGATATTTTTTTCTCATTTATTCTTTTGTCTGATGATGGTGACAATGTTATTGCCAAAACATCACACACTAATAAATTATTTAGGTCTTATTTTCTTGTATTATAATCTAATCTCCAAATTGTGCTTTATCAAGAGTAGATGTATTTATGTGAATTGTGCTTCATTTTAAACATCTCAAGTATTCTTTCCTGGGCAACCTAACAGAATCTGCAATTTTTAATTCTTTTTTTATTTTTAAAGTCAATTCTCTCTTAGTAATTCAAAATTACTGTAATCAGTAAAAAGTGGAGCAGAAAAATGAACTTCTGACATCTAAAAAAAAAAATGGACAGAAGGAAGTTTGCAGGACATGCATTCTAAGTATCATCTGGACTTTTTTTTTCTGCATTTACAAATGTGTCTCCCTGTGGTAATTCTTATCCAATAGCCAAAATGAAACTTATTGTCTCGCGATAGTTTCTGTTTACTGTGTTGGGTTCAGCATTTGAAACTTCATCTTGGAAAGCAACAAACCAAAAAGAGAGAGAAAAAAAAATTAATGAATTATAACTCCCACAGATTCCTCTCATAAATCAAATCTGTAAAAACTTGGAATTCTCCGTTATCCCAAAGGATATTTTGTTATCAATTATCAATTATTTTATTTCCAAAGCGCTATATCCCGCAAGGGATACTTGCGCCAAACAAGGAGAAAAGTTTATTTACATAAGTTATTTACATTATTCAACGCATGAAAACATTAGAGATCCAGATTTTGTAGAAAGTTTAGAATGTATTTACAAAATGAATTAACTTTAAATATGATTTTTTATCTGAAATCAAATCGTTAAGTTCACAAACAACTGGTTCATTCTTCATTCTATAATCTTGAAATGCTGGGCAATCGATCAGTAGATGTCTTGAGGTTTTTTCCTCAATACCACAAAAGCAACTTGAATCCTCCACTGCCTTTATTCTATTTAAAAAACCTTTGAAATTTCTGTGGTTTGTAACATTGTAAGGATATTTTGCTGATATGTAAATATTCTAGTTCCATAACCTTCCCCAATATATTGTAAATATTTTGTTGACTTTTTGAAACGTAAGCTTCAATATGGAAAGTTGTCTGTTTTTTAATGGATTGTTACAGAACATGTAAACTTTAAGATGGCCTTTCATTATATAAAGAGGTTTGGGGGAGGGAACTCTAAATAGTCTTCTTCTTCCTTATCTCCACTCAATCATATTAGGGTACCAAGTTGTGATCCTTGATGGTGTCTGTTTGACAACCATCATGACTGGGTGAAGTATAATGCGTCTGCCTTTGTCATTTAGACTGGGAGCACTACTCAGTGGCAGGACTCTAGTTTTTTTTTTGCTTATCCCTAGTACACGTGGTACAGGCCATGATAATCATGGTGGGTAGTTAGCGACTGCTTTTAACTGTAAGCGCACCACATGTCTACACATGTGAAAAGCAGTTCGACTTTGCACTTACAAATGGCAGAGCCCAGTTTGGTTACTTGCACTCGCTGGTGGGGTTGGACTTTTGCAAGAATCGGGGGGGGGGGGGGGGGGGGGGGGGGGCCATTGGAGCATTTTTTTTTTTTTTTTTAAACAGAAAAAAGTGTCCAATGCGGGAATCAAACCCGGGTCCTAGTGGTCGAAAACCAAACGGTTTAACCAGCCTTCCACCGACCCCCAACTCTAGTAATATTTGTGAATAATTTATTTCAGGTCAATCAGTCCTAAGACTATTTGAATTTGGTCCTATTAACCTTATAGCATCTGTGTTCTATATCCACCCCTGGGGACAGTTTCAACTAATGTCTCCAGAACCACATTCCTACTAAAGCCTCCAGCAATCTGTAAGACTTCCTGGACTGACAACATCCATGATTTCCTTATAGGAAGTTCTTATTTTTAAAGTTTTGTTAAAATGGGGAAGTTTCTTTTTATTTTACCCAGAATATTCATCTGGTGGAGTATAGAGTTCATATATTTTAACACTTTCGACCCGAGGGACGCGAATTCATGTCCTTGCCGATGTTTTACAGGTACATTTGGTCAGCTAACATCCCCCCAACCCACTGATAGATAGACAAGAAGGTATGGGACAAGATCCTGGTAGACGCGACTTCGGTATTTAATATTATATTTAATTTTGAAAATCGGAAAGAACGCGAATTTGTATCCCTCGGGTTGAAAGTGTTAATATAGCTATTAGTTTTTTTCTAAATAAGTGTCAAATATCTTACGGAGGTGTGGCTATATTTGTGTTAAACCTGACACTATATAGCTGGTAGTGATATATTTTCTTTTGATAAAATTTTCAATACAAGAGGCTGTTACTTTTGGATTTTTTAATTTTTTTTTATACTTAATAGGATAAGGCACAATTTGGATTATAGATTATAAACACAAGGTAATAAGACCAAATCCAAATAAATAAATAGTGTGTGACATTTCAGTAACAGCGTTGTTACCATCTTCAGACAAAAGTACTGAATGAGAGAATTTTACCACAGAATTTTAAAAGCATGCTGTGGTAAAATTCTCTCATTCAGTACTTTTGTCTGAAGATGGTAACAACGCTGTTAGCGAAACGTCACACACTATTTATTTATTTGGATTTGGTCTTATTACCTTGTGTGTACTTAATAGGATAAAACTACTTCTCTCTAAATTACAACACCGAGTTGCTGAGCCTAAGTATCCATTGTAGAGAAGTGTACTCTTACTAGAGAGTTTCTAATTAGTAAAAATGGTCATTTTAGCGATGAAGACTGTCCTCTAGCAAGAAATGTGCTCTGATGGAAGTTCTACTGTGTAACAAATTATACATTTTTTAACTTTAACAAATGGAACAATTTAGGATTAGATGTACACAACACTATGGATAAAATGGGAGGAGATCAAGAAGCTAAATTCAGAGAAGAATGAACATCAACATCTGGTGCTACAGAATGGTCCACTGATGAGAGTGGACTGACAGTAAATGAAGTAGTTTTGGAGGAAAGCTGGATACTCCCTGTTAAAAAATGTGGGAGGATGGTCGTTAGGAGTCCCGAGAGGAGGTGGACTACAAGGACTGAAATGGAGAGAGCTACATGCTGCTAAAGAGGAAGACCTAGAATGGATCTGGGTGACCTTCAACCTTGGAAGTCGGTACAAGATAACAAGACTTATTTACAAGTTGAGAAATACACCGCATATATTCAAATAACTATTTTATGTTATTTACATTTATTTATATATATACGAAAAAATGAAAGAAAAAAATAATAAATAAATAAAAGATAAATTTGAAAGATTTGAAGATCCATTTTTTTTCTTTCATTTTTTCGTGTGTTTAGCCTATTTACGCAAGTTTGGCCTTAAATACCCATTTCTTGGTTTTTCAAGAAGCCTCTGGGACCAGAAAATCTTTTTGGTCACAGCGGTACAGCCTACTCCAAGCTGACAAGCGCCAAAAAGCGTGAAACGCGTTCGTGGATGGCTTTTCTTGATTTATCAAGAAATTGGGTTGGCCAAATATCAGGGAACAGGCTAAATCAATGTTTAGTTGATTTCTGTTCCACCAGATGGCGTTCTGTCTTCTATAAAGCACATGTGCTCCTGGTCAGGATAAGCCATTTTTATTTTTGATTTATATATATATATATAAATATAACAATAAACATGCAATTCAGTTATTTATATGTGGTCTTTCAATTTGTAATTTTCCATTTATATAATCCAAATTATGCTTCATCACATTTTAAAAAAAATTATCTCATGTACCATATACGATGGACATGACAATAACCATTATACAAGAATGAATCATATCACAAAATTGAAAATATAAATAAGTATAAATTCTATATAGAGATCATAACAACAAAAGGTTATAAACACAAGGTAATAAGACCAAATCCAAATAAATAAATAGTGTGTGACGTTTCGGTAACAGCGTTGTTACCATCTTCAGACAAAAGTACTGAATGAGAAATTTTACCACAGCATGTTTTTAAATAGTTCCTGTTATCAAGTAAGGCCAAATCCAAATAAATAAATAGTGTGTGACGTTTCGGTAACAGCGTTGTTACCATCTTCAGACAAAAGTACTGAATGAGAAATTTTATCACAGCATGTTTTTAAACTTGATTACAGGAACTATTTAAAACATGCTGTGGTAAAATTTCTCATTCAGTACTTTTGTCTGAAGATGGTAACAATACTGTTACCGAAACGTCACACACTATTTATTTGGATTTGGTCTTATTACCTTGTGTTTATAATCTATAATCCAAATTGTACCTTATTAAAGAAAGGCTCTCTGTCTTGAATCAAAATAAGATGCAATTCTGAATTGGCCAAAGCTTGTGATATGGCTTTCTTCGTTTTCTATATTATATACAGACTGTCTTTTTAATGAAGGTGCACAATTCTAACATGAAATTGTCCTAATGACAAAATCACTCTCAGAAAAATATTTTCATCTATTACTTCCAATAGATTACTTATTTAAATACAAGAAAAGAACAATATTTGGAGCAATTTTTCTCTAAATAAAATAGCTTCCTAGGGGGTCGATGGAAGGCTGGTTAAACCGTTTGGTTTTCGACCACAACGACCAGGGTTCGATTCCCGCATTGGAAACTTTTTCTGTTTAAAAAAAAATGCTTCAAAGGCCCCCAATTCTTGCAAAAGTCCAACCCCACCAGCGAGTGCAAGTAACCAAACGGGGCTCTGGCACATTTGTAAGTGCAAAGTCGAACTGCTTTTCACATGTGTAGACATGTGGTGCACTTACAGTAAAAGCAGTCGCTAACTACCCACCATGATTATCATGGCCTGTACCACGTGTACTAGGGATAAGCAAAAAAAAAACTTCTTATAACCTCTTTAATTCAACACTGACTTTAATTTCAACTGAATTCTCTGATTCCTTGGGGCAAAAAGTTGGAGACTGTATATTTTTACACAACAGGTTGGAATTATTAATTGAATGATATTTGAAGGAAAATAAAAAGATGTGCCAAAGTACTGGAGTGTAAAGTGATATTTAGAATAATTTTTAACGCTTTGCCAAATGTTTTAATTTTTGTTCGCTCCTGACGAGGACAAAAGATTTTTGTCGAAACGTCGAGACAATAAAAAAGATTTATTGGCCGAAGTGTCTTTAATTTTAAAGAACTGTGAATGCCGGCCAGGCAAACTCTATCTTTACGACCTTACTCTAATAAAAGAAAATAAGACCTAATCCAAATAATTTATTAGTGTGTGACGTTTCGGCAACAACATTGTCACCATCATCAGACAAAAAAAGAATAAAATTTTGTCTGATGATGGTGACAATGTTGTTGCCGAAACGTCACACACTAATGTCACACACTAATAAATTATTTGGATTAGGTCTTATTTTCTTTTATTATAATCTATAATCCAAATTGTGCTTTATCACGACCTTACTCTAAGTTGCCATATCTCCTAGGAAGGTAAAATCTCTACCTGGTGCTATCACCATGTAGGAGACAATGTACTAGACTGGATAAGTCAGGAAGGAGCTGAGACAGAATGAAAAAAATTATATTTATTATTTGTTACAGAGCCAAAGTGTCCTTTAAGGAAAGGTGTACTCTTACCGGAGAGTAACTAATTAGTAAAAAAATAGTAATTTTGGTGATTAAAATTGTCCTTTGTAAAGAGAGGTATCCTCTAGTGGGAGTGTTTTCTTACACATGTTCCACTGTATTTAATGGTAGAAATTGATAAGGCACAATTTGGATTATAGATTATAAACACAAGGTAATAAGACCAAATCCAAATAAATAAGTAAATAGTGTGTGACGTTTCGGTAACAGCGTTGTTACCGAAACGTCACACACTATTTATTTATTTGGATTTGGTCTTATTACCTTGTGTTTATAATGGTAGAAATGTTTTGTCTTGATAAAAAAAAAAAATCAACAGTGATTATATGATAATAAATAAACTTTTTTTTTCCACAGATAGATGGTGCACAAATAGATTCTTTGCTAAGAAAGGGAAAATGTCAGTGGGTTGACTAAGAATCGTAACAAAACGTGAAAGGTTAAAATGAGACGGCATCAATATCTTTTTTTTAAATTATTGATTAAGTGAGCATACCGGAGTAGTCCGCATAATGTCACCTAGGGCAGCACAGAGGTTGTATTAGCTAACACAGGTCTCTACTAACCTAATTAGATAGATCCCTCCATGGTGTTTATAGGTTGGTAATTGGGAGTCTTGTCAAACACCAAACATAAATGTGATGTGGAACTGCTTATCTAAAGTAAATTAAGATGACCATAATGGGACACAAGGTAATTATACCAAATCCAAATAAATAATTAGTGTGTAACATGTGCTGTTTTTAATTTTTTAATTTAGAAATGCTAAACTCTCCAAACTTCTATGTCTGATATCCCATCAGTCCAGGTTGAGGATTCTTTCTAACATAGCATGTGTTAAAAGAGGGAATCAAATACAAGGTAATAAGACAAAATTCAAATAAATAAATTGTGGGTGACGTTTCAGTAACAGCGTTGTTACCATCTTCAGACAAAAGTACTGAATGAAAACGTCCCTTTGACAACGAATAACAACGCTGTTACCGAAATGCCACACACTAATTATTTATTTGGATTTGGTCTTATTACCTTGTGTTTATAATCTATAATCCAAATTGTGTTTTATCAGGACAAATGGGAGTTGATTGAGGATTGGTATCAACTGTGGAGACTTTTAACAGTCCCGACCCAAGATTGAATCCTGCATTGAACACTTTTTTTACTGAATAGAAATAATTTTCTTCAATAGCCCCAGATTCTTGAAAAAGTCAAACCTCCGCCAGTGAGGGCAAATAACCAAACTGGTCTCTGGCACACTTGTATGTGCAAAAGTCAAACTGCTTTCCACTTGTATAGACATGTGATGCAATAACAGCAAAAGCAGTCCCCAACTACCCACCATGACTTACCCAGAAGTACTATGAATAATTTTTAAAAAAGGCAAATACCAATGCCTAAGAAAAAAAACACTCCATAGAATACATCAGGACAAAGGAAAAACATAAAATCTTGGAATAAATTTTCAATAGAAGAGACAGCACCATGCTTTCAAAATCACACTCATGGAATAAACTTAAGAAAGTTGTACCTTTTAGCATGTATATCGGGATTCAGACAATAACTCTGAAATATATTTGATACACAGTGACCTTTATGGAAGACACATGAGATAACCAAGTGTGAATAAAATTGTTTCTGTATCCTTAAAAAAAAAAACTATGACCGGCGCTATCAATAACTTTTCACTTTATTGAGTTTTGTGTATGAGTGTAAGAACAGGTCACCTTAAAACACTTCAAGAATAGACACAAGACTTCCAACACAACTGTGTAGATCCCAGCCAGCAAGTCCACTGTATCAACTGTAGTCTAAGGATTGCACTCAAAAGCCTTTAAAAAAAAAAACATCAAATTAACTTCATATTCTCTCACAATTAAGAACAGGTCATCTTAAAACACTTCAAGGATAGATACAAGACTTCCACCAAAACTGTATAGATTCCAACCAGGACGTCCAAACATTTGATCAACTGTAGTCTAGGAGATGCCAAAACAAACAAACTCTACATTAGACCATTCGAGGTTCTAGAAGAAAGAATTAAAATGCACAGCATTCTAAGCGTTAATTTAGGGCCTCCTAAGCTAAGTATAAGAAGACTAGATAAGAACTCCGCCTTTGCCGGTCCCAATCCCGGATGAAAAAGGAGGAGGGAGAGCAGTAACAAGCTCACTAAAAAACCTGGGCTTAGCTTGCCTGGCTGATAGTACCCTGTAAGGGCTCCTAATCCAGGTATACAGAATGAGCAGCGTTTGTACTCCATGTTAGGAGAGGCTGCACACGGAATCTGTTCCTCATGTCAGAGGCGGCCATTTCTTTTGGAGCTAAGTCGGCCTGCCACTGAGTAGTACTCCCAGTCTTAATGACAAAGGCATTCTACTTCACCCAGTGTGGAGATAAGAAAGAAGATGCGGACACAGTGATAGCTCAGATCTCCTTATCGCAACAATGTACTGCACAACTCTGCGGCTAATCTGTAGATTCACACTATCTCAATATTAAAAACAAAAGAGACATATCCTGACCAGCCTCACATGAGCTTTTCTAGATGGCAGAACGCCATCTAGTGAAGCAAAAATAAACTAAACATTTATTTAACTTGTTCCGTGATATTTGGTCAACCCAATTTCTTGATAAATCAAGAAAAGTCAACCACAAACGCATTTCAGGCTGTTGGCCCTCATCAGCATGGTGCAAGACTGTACCTCAACAACCAAAAATTTGGTCCCAGAGGTTTCCTGAGAAATCAAGAAATGGGTATTTAAGGCCAAGTTTGCGTAAATGCCTTTTTCATGTGAAAAAATTAATAAAAAATAAAAAACTATCAATATTATTGAAATAATAAACAAATCTTTCTATTTTTTATCAATAAGTAAATTGCGAGATATGTAGTGGCATTGAACTAGTTAGAAACATACATAATGCCTTTTTTTAAAACTGGAAAATACTTCCATCAGCAAATCAGGGAGGTTTATATTGGCGAGAGGGTGGAAGTTTGTGGAAGTGGAGATGATAAACATGGCAGCTTTTCTTCCTTAGTGCCAAAAAACAAAGTACATTCTGATTTTTTTTTTTTTCAAAACGCTTTTCCAAGATAACTTTTACTTCTCCTTTGCCGGTCCCAAGCCCGGATGAAAAAGGAGGAGGGGGAGCAGTAACAAGCTCACTAAAAAACTTGGGCTCAGCTGGCCCGGCTGATAGTACTCTGTAAGGGCTCCTAATCCAGGAATACAAGATGAGCAGCGTGTTTACTCCATGTTAGGAGCAGCTGGCTGTACATGGCGTCTGTTCCTCATGTCAGAGGCGGCCATTTCTTTTAGAGCTAAGTCGGCCTGCCACTGAGCAGTGCTCCCAGTCTTAATGACAAAGGCAGACACATTCTACTTCACCCAGTGTGGAGATAAGAAAGAAGAAGACAGAGGGAGGTCAGGAGATGTCTTGCCGTGACGTTATTTTAACTAACAAATGCTTCCATAATTCACTCAAAAATGTGCCTTTTACATTACTGGGGTAGGGAGAGTGTTTGGGTATGGAGATGATAAACAATATACAATCTTCTGTAAGATATTTTGTATGAATGTGTCCCTTTGTTTATTTAGAAGGCCAAATTGAATTGGTTTAGATGCATTTAAAATATAAGCAAATATTTAGAAAAAACATTCAGAAAAAAGAAAAATTGAAATATATTTAGTAATTTTGATTAAATGAACCAAAAAAAATTAAGATAGGTAAATAAATAATCACTTTCTTAAAGACAAATTATTTGGTTCAAAAATAAAATCTTTTGATTGTAAATATTTCTTGAAAAAAAATGACAAATTCATCTTGTGAATGTTAGATAGCTTTAAAATCTTAATTTGAGAGATGTTTTTATTAAATATATATAGATAGAGGATTTAAATATAAATATAAGAGAGCATAATTGAACACATATATCCAATATTTATAATAAACTTTTCAACCTAAAGTTCCTTTCATATTTTGATATAAATGAATAGAATTTTGTGTGTGAAATGGGTGAATAAATAATTAAATTACATTAAACATTTGAATAAATAAAAAGTTAAAGGGTCAGTGAGTGATACTTTCACTTTTTAAAAAAAACGACATAAATGCATGGAAAAAAATAAATTATAAATGCTTTTTCATTATTTATATATTTTTAAAAATCATATATTTTTTTTAGTATTCATATTATCTTATGGAAGTAAAATATTACTTACGGTTCTGCTTCTATGGACTTCAACCTTGCAACATAATTAGAAGGTATGTAGCCTTCTTCTTTTGTTAATTTTGATCGTGCATGCCACCAATCTCCTTGGGTGTCATTTAAAATTTCAAGATGTTCACCCTTTTTAAAACTTAGATCTTCGTCAGTTCTGGCTTCATAGTCGTAAAGTGCAACAAACACTTTATAACCATTAACAGAATTGTTATCGCCGTCTATGCTGCCTTGATGGAGGTTTAATCCAATTCTCGTATTTGCAATACTATCAGTAGCTAAAGTTATGGGTAATCGTAGTCCCATGTTTGAAATATTGGGATCTCGATTTTGTGAAGATACAAGGCTACCGAGGGTGGCAGGTCCATTTTCGATAACTTTGTCTAACCCTTGGGAGGGGTTCGAGTTATCTTTTTTTCTATATTGTTTATCACTTTGTTTATTGAAGCAATTACCCATATTTAATTATAAATTTATCTAAAAAAGTATTTATAAGCAACATTAAAATAAAAATTATTGGCAGCCATTACATTTTCCCCTCAAATATTTTGTTATTTCAATGGGTGTTGTTGACAGCAGAGTAAAATCGATTGTCAAGTTTTTTTTTTTAAAGGTATTTAAAGATATAAAGAAAAAAAAATATTTGTAAGGAATAATGCGAATTAACTCTTGTGTTTTAAATATTAATCAAGTAGCAAAATTTAAATAATTTTATAAATTTTTAATACCTTCCTAGGAATTTATTTCAAGCTTTTTTAGATTAATAAAAATAAAGTTTTTTTTTTTTTTAATTATTATTATAAAGAGAGTGAGAGACACCCTTTAAAAGATTTATTTTTATAAGTACAACGAAAGGGTGAAATAACATTAACATAGTTCAACGCTTGTGAAACTAGAATACCAAACAATTCAAGACATTAATAAAATTGTGAAAATATGGCTTTTAAAAACTTTTTTAATTGAAACTTTTCTTCTTTTTTTAAATATAATGCCAATTGAAATACTATTGAATTTTGAATAATTATTACAAACATTTTTGAAATATTGTCTTCAATGTGTAAAAATTTATTGTGTGTGTACAGCTCTCTGACCTTTCACCCTCACTCCTTTCACCTCAGAGAACTAATCTGGTAAGGTAGATCGAAAATTAGTAAAGTGTCTTACTAGAAAAAGTATTTTTAGGACTCTAGTTTAAAATGACTCTTGATTTTTTAATATATAATAATATATTTTTGAAATATAATAGTTTGCCCTCTATTATATAAATATTAGCAACCTAAAAGGTTTGATATTTTACCTTTAAAATAATAAATATGTAAATGACTTGTTTATATAGTTTGTATATTGTGATTCCATTGAAGCCATCCAGTTTGCGTATATTCATTAGATATCTTTTGGATAACATGTGGTATCTACTTGCTTACTTATATATGAAGCTGAGCTAAGATTTCTCTCATATCTTGCAGCTGAGGTACTGTCTTGATCGAATTTCTGAGCATTCTAAGCGTGAGTTCTCCAAGACCAACGTTCACTCAGGGTGCCGCCCAGATCAATTACTTGCTCTTCAGAACATGAGTTTTCTATAAATCAGTGGCCAGATCTTGCAGCGGGGAACCGCCCTGACCAATTTATTGAGCCTTTTTAATATGCGGCCTCAAAAATATAGCAGATTTTGCATCAGCGTTTTCATATCATTTATTAGGGCCTTCCCAAAGTGTGGTTTAATACTTGCATCAATTATTATTTTATGATAAGTTTTTAAAAAGTTCGTCCTGGCTTGATCTTTTCTATTTCTATACACTAAAAATGGGGGGTTAAATGTCCAGTAACTATGTTTCATTTAATTATATTTAGTCTCATTGTTGCTAGATGTTTGATCTAGAAATTCAACAACACCTTTCAAATGCTTATAGTTCAAAATTACATAACATCCTACCTTCTAAACACCTTATTATATTTTCAGCAGAGTTTTTTTTAAATCATTTTTTTTTTAGTTTTATATCTATAGAAGATAATCCCAATATAGACCCTTTAATTTAAATTGATAGATTAAAAAAAAAAGGCACAGCAGTGATTCATTTCAACTTTTATTTTTAGAGCACAATTCTCCACAGTTGAAAACTGTCATCCATCTTTATCTCATTCTCTATAAGAGTTCAAACTCTTTCAACTTTAAGGAATAATGATATTCATATGTGAAAGTAAAATTTTCCTGTAAATTGGCACAATTACAAAATGTATTTGATTAACAATCTCTGCGCAAAGAGTGCAGATTCAAATCAATAAATATGCAAAAACAAGTTTTAACCAATTAGAATATTGTTTAGAAGTTTTTTTTTTTTCATTTTTACAAAGCTGGTGTGTTATGGCATATTCATTGACCTGTTCTGCGAGCTCAGTGCAGAGATCTCAGATATTTTTCTCTAAATCATTTACTAGTACATTGCCTAAACCTGTGGCTATAAGTCATGTTGACAGACTTGGGAAAAGGTTATAATAGCGGCTTCCTTATCTTAATGGGTGAATGCTTGTACAGTAAACCTCTAATATCAGAGACTCATCTGATCTACTTCCCTGAGCGACCACCGTTATAAAATACGACCTGGTCAACCATAATCCAACTTCCAATGAAAGACAACCTCCAGAAGAGCCCAGAGGTACCAATGTTTTCAATAGTCTTTAATGGAAAGCTCTACTGTACTATGACAAGAAGTTTGTGAGTACAATTGGAATTCTCAGTTAACAAGAACTTGGATATGAGATTCGTGTTTAATTCTTCAGGATACAAACCGAGCTGAGAATAAAGGATGATGAAAATATTGATAGTACAAACAAATCTCTTCTCGTAGATTATAGAAATAGCCAAAATGGGGGCAGAAATTTCCAGTCTTAAATTGGATTTGAACTTAAATTAAAAAGGTTTTATATACAATTGGTTTTTATAAAAAATATTGATTTCAAGATTGGAAAAATCTTGTTTTAAATGATCTTTTGTTTCAAATCTCTCTCTCTCTCTCTCTCTCTGGTAGGGGGGTCTTAAACAGAATTCAGATAGACTGGTGTGGCTTTATAAAAATAAAAATTGATATGTGGGGAAGAGAGAGAGAGAGAAATTGTCCAGAATGATAGGTTCAGAAAAGTAGATACACTCATGGACAAAACTTAAGGAAGTGGAAAGTCTTTGATGTCGCCAGTCGCCTATTATTATTATTTTTGAAGGATACAGAAACAATTTTGTTCACACTTGGTTATCTAATGTGTCTTCAATAAAGGTCACTGTATATCAAATATCTTTCAGAGTTATTGTCTGAATCCCGATATACATGCTAAAAGGTACCACTCCCATAAGTTTTGTCTATGAGTGTATATAGACATAATTTTTTTTATTTAATGTTCAAATACTTCACTGAAGAGGGAAATTATTGTATAAACAATATCTGTAGGTATATATAGATAAGGAATCCGAAACCTAAAGAGAGGCTTTTTCCTCATGACAGACATTCTTGCCGATCCTAACACGTTTCACGAAATCTCACCCAACCAAGTCAAAGACATCGCCAATTCCTACAAAACAGCCCTCAGATCACTCAGACGTACCAAAGGCATCACTTCCGACCAGTTTCTAACTTTCACCTCCAATATTTCCTGTGTCCCCTACATATACGGCCTGCCAAAGACCCACAAGCCCGACATCCCCCTCAGGCCCATTGTTGCCTACCACCTTCCCCCCGCTTTTCCGCTGGCAAAATACCTTTGCACTCTTTTAAAACCTTTAGTCAGCTCTCACAACATTCACTCGGTCAAAGATCCCACTGACTTTATCTCCAGGTTAAGGAACATTCCCCGATCCGACTGTCTTGCCATGTCAACCTTTGATGTGACCTCACTATTTTTATGTCTTCCACATTCCCTGATTATTGAAGGCCTTAAACAACTTCTACTTTCTTCTACATTCCCCACCAAAGAGCAACAAGTTATCCTAGATTTGTTCAATATTTGCCTCGCCTTGAACACCCTAGAATTCCACGGCAGTTTCTTCATACAGACGAGGGGCTCCCCAATGGGCAGCCCTTTATCCACAGTCGCGGCCGAGATTGTTATGTCCAACTTGGACCGCTGGATTTTGTCCCACAACCACCTGGGGATCGAGTTGTGGTCACGGTACGTCGACGACATTTTCTGCCTCCACCGAGATACAGACCACCTCCCCATTCTTAATGCTTTAAATTCTTATAATCCAGATCTTCGTTTTACACACAACCCGTCACGATTTAATTGCATCCCGTTTTTAGATGTTTTAATTGTAAATACCGAACACTCCTTCCACACAACCGTTTACCGTAAACCCAATTCCGCCCCCTCCTACTTACATTTCAAGTCCCACGCCCCGATTTCCCACAAAATCACCACTGTTAAAACCATTTCCAAGCGAATTTACACTCACTGTTCCCTCGACTGTTTAAAAAAGAATGAGAAACGTATTGTATATAATCATCTCTCATCTGCCGGTTATCCTCATGATTTTATCCGTCATCATTTTTACTCGCCTAATTCCACCAAAACAGTCCCTCCCCCCTACAAAGACCTTTGTGTTCTCCCGTTTTCGGCCAGGAACTCCGACATTTCTTTCTTTTTACGCAAATTCGGAATACGTATTTATTTTAATAATACCCCTTCCCTCTATACTTCCTTACGCCATCCGATTACAAAAAGTTCGATTAAAACTAATCCCCTAACCGCCACCAACGCAATTTACAAAATTCCCTGTCTTGATTGCGAACAGTGTTACATCGGAGAAACCGGTCGATCTATCTTCACCAGATTATCAGAACACAGCCGCAACATACGCACCAACGACCGCAAGTCTCTCTTATGCCAGCACATCTCAGAATTTCTCCACTCGATCAATTAGGACAGCGCTGTATGCGTTTACAAGGGCGTCGGGAACAAGTATCAGCGCCTAGTCCTTGAATCTTTGGTCTCGCACTGCACGCCCAGTTTCAACCGAAAAATCGACCTCCCACCCCAATACTCCGTGTTTTACCTCGCCAATCCCCCCAGCTGAACTATTTACCTACTGTATTTGGCTATCTTTCATGTCCATAGTTTTAAAATATTGCCAAGTTGTAACCTGAAGAAGGGCATTCTTGCCTGAAAGCTTGTTTTTTACCATTAAAAGAAAATCACCACGTTTTTATCGCCTTCATTTCAAATACAAATATATACTAGGGCCTAAAATAGAGTATTTTAAAACAAAGAAATGCGTACACTCAAGAGTACAACACTAAAAAAAAAAAAAAAAAGAGGTAAATAATAACTCACGATTTTTTAAAAATAAAATAAAAACAGTACTTATCTTTATTGTAGCGTTGGTAGAGATTGTTAGGGCACGTTTTTGTAACCATACCCCAACAGAAGGCGTATGTATAATCAAATCAAATGGATACATGGCTTCCCTCCCACATAGACTTACAGACCATTTTTTTTTGCCCAGAAACTTAGACACTTGGTGACACCAGACTTCCATGCCGAAAGCTGATGCCTGGTAAAGAAGAAGACATCCAGAGACATCCGAGCTGGAAACTGTTGTTTCATATGTACATATATTCCCCTCACCAAAAATTTAGGTAAAGGTGACCAGAAAAAAAAAAAAAAAAGAGAAAAATGGAGAAGGAAGATCTCTAAAGACTGAAACTTATAAAATATCCTTCCAGAGAAAGGAAAGCATCACATTACAGTCCAGGTAAAAAGGGCCTGGGTCAATTTTAGCCAAGACGGGGGGGCGATATATATACCATCCCGAGAAAAAGGGAGGATTGTATTTCAACCCATGTGGAAAGGGGGGGGGCCTGGGGTCTGAAATTTTACACTATCGCCGCAGTTGTTGCTCTCTTTAGATTTTTTGTTTTGGTAATACTATATGTTCTATTTTGATGAGGCCTGGGGCGTCTATGAAATTGATACTGGAGCGTTGGCCATTTTGATTGGTGTTTTTTTTCGGCGAATGAAAATGGAGAGAGAGATGATATAAAAGAAGGTTCTCTGCCAAAAGGCGGGATTCGATCGGAGTCGCTCAGTGAGAAGGACGATTTTTAGACGGGCCTGAGACGTAGAGGAGACCAGACCTTGCCGCCGCTTTCGAGAGAAGGTAAGCCCCTCGCCATTATGGTTTAGCCCCCCCCCCCCTTTTTTTATTTTTTTTTCGAACAGAAGCTAATCTATTTAGATTCTGAATGGGCCCTAAAGGGCTTTAAGTGACTTAAAAGGAGTGTTAGGGTTCGTATATTTTGTCCCGCTAGAATAGATGGAGATCTAGGTTTCCCCCCCTTTTTGTGTAGTAGCCAACCTAGATTTCGCATGGGCCTTAAAGGGCTATAAAGTAACTTCAGGTCACCTCTATCTAAATTTTACTATGTAAATAGCATATCTCGTCAGTATAGACATGTTCCCAAATTTTAAGATATTTTAAATAAATATCTAGAGAAATTTTCTTGTTTCCTCTGTTACCTATTTCATACATAATTTGCCTTATGGTGCTATTCCCACTGTTTAAATGAAATGTTGTATGTTTCTTACCTATTTGAAGGGAATGTTACTAATAATCAAGTCTCCCATAAATTACCGGCCACATACATTGCCGCGAGTGTCTGTGTTTCAGTGTTTTATAGATTGCCCAATTTAATAACGATTTCATGGGTTGTCTGATGAAATTGTATAATAGTGTCGCGGCTGTTTCCATCTTTAGACCATTGTTCTGACAACATTATATGCTCGATCCTTGCTTTAGCTCAACTCTTAATCAATTACAGAGTTTTCCCCCCCCCTTTTTTTTCTATTTATTTTATTTATCCTGTTTGCACGAATTGCATTACATGTGATGATGTAAAGACATATGCCGATAGTGCATCACTGACAGCTGTGCTGCTATTATACAACATTAAGGTCTTGCTGCGGGTTATATACATGGGGTTGTTGGCCTAAATTGCTATATATATATATACTTAAGTAAGGAAACTTTAATAAGTCACATCGTGTATTCTCCCTTTTCAATTATCCAAACCGGGAACCCATCAATGGCGCCCAACGTGGGGCTCGAATTTAGTATATGTTTCTTCCCCTATACTTTAGAAATATATACCTAATGAAAAGCCATACTATTTTTTAAGTATTGGTGAAGTAGTCCACGCATCCTGAGATTAACAGTCTATTATAAATCGTGAATTTTAATTTATGCTTTCCGTTTCACTGGCATTTTATCAGGCAATGAAAGTTATGTTGAGGCGGTGTATACCGCATCTCTCGCCGCTGTCTTTTACGATTCACATTGTTTGTGGCAAAACCTTAATATTATCATTGATTTCTGATATCAAAGTAAAACGTCTATGGGGATGAGTATCTTTTATTCTGGTCTTCTCGAGCTTTCGAGCTTGTCCGCCCTTCTACAGGAGAAACATATACAATATATCAAGAAAATATAACGTCGCCTGATGCTAAAACTATTATGATTCTATGTACATATATATATATACATTAGAAAGTTTTGCATATTATTTGTTTTCTTAAGACATATTTTTTTGATTAAGGTATTACACATATTCTACTATTGTTTGCTATATTCTATGAATTATCTTATAGGTTAGAAATTCTATTATTTAAGTAGTTTTATAATAGTTATTGGCTATTACATATAAGTTAATTATATTATTGTTGATATTATTAGCTGGTACCAGGATATATTGTGTTATATGTTTCGGGCAAATCTATTTTCTATTAATGCTATTGTGTTTTCTGAATAATAGAAAATCAATTATAAGCCTTATATATTTGCTGTTTATGTTATTGTAATGTATTCTAGGTTCTCCTAATGCGAAAGTGTGACCTGTTCCTTTGCAGTATTGGAAAATTAGAGACCTATTGTCTTGATTAATAACGTTGCGTCTATGTTCATATATTCTATTGCTGACTCTCCTTCCTGTCTCCCCTGCGTATTTGGCTTGGCAGCTGTATACATCCTGACAAGGGAAGGTTATCTTAAATTGATAAATGTGCAATTTTTTTTTGCCTTAAGTAGAGATTTCCAAGATTCTATTTCTGAAACATTTTTTTTGGATGAGGACAAATAAAACCATCTTGATAGTATTAAATCTGCAGTATACATTTGCCAGCAGAAGGCATGATGAGATTACATGAAATTTAAACCAGTTATATGTTTAGTATGTTCCTTCAGTTGTAATTTGACACCGTCTTGAAATAAAGAAATTGGACGGTGCGCTATATCTTGATGCTGGATATTTCTGTGTCAGAAAGGTGTAGTTATTCTGTTTAATGAGAATTCCAATAATTATCGAAATTTAGCAGATTATCATTGGGGATTTGAACAACTGTCTTGAAAATTTTTGAACAGCCTGAGTAGATAAAGGAATCCTGGAGTTAGAGTGGAGAATTAGTAGTACAGACTGACCACTCGACGCAGATAACTCTAGAGAACAATTATTGTGTTAATCCGCCGTAGACAAGAAGAACATTGATCCTCAGGATATTCGATAGGCAGAATTTTGAGAATTGATAAGGTCATGGTTAAAGTTAACACAGGCATATGGGAGTAAAGACAGTGATTTAAACAAGATAAGAGGCAGCCTTGTGTCTTAAAAACTTTCAGTGGAAGCAGATGCCACTGCAAATATTCAGGTCTAATAATTTCCAAATTTGAAGTCATGCATGACGGGTTAGCACGGGATTGACGCCTGGACGGGCTTTCACTGGGATTAATCGAGCTTGCGAAAGAACTAGAAGAAGTGTGACATGTCACGCCACTGTACTAAGATAATAATTGAGAAGATTTATGTTGAGCCAACTGAAATTAGTAAAGAATTAAGAGATTAAGGTCTTATTCTTTGAGTTTTACACTAATTTCAATTACGCGATATGGACGGCGTTATAAGTTGGGTGGAAATGGTTCGGCCGCAATGGGATGGTCTCCTGGAGATGGTACGATCAAATAATACTTATTGAATGCCGGGCGGGATCGCATAAAGCATTAAACGATATCGAGAAATGCTTAAAGAAACACCCTAGAAGATTGGGGATCGACAAAATGACGACATGGAAAATGCTCAACATTGTACATTGGCAGCAAAATGATATCTTGCTATTGTATGGACGACCACTCCTTCCTGAAATGTGCAGCGGATGTTAGTCCCAGAATTAGGTCCTTGAGGCGACACTTTCCTGTGCAGATGACATAAAGACGCATGACAAAACAGCACATGAGCCTTTAAACTAACTTCAATTTCTGCCACCAATTAATTTAGTTGACCAATAGCTATAGAACCACTGGAGACCTCCATACCTGTGTGAATATTTTAGTGAGAAATGAGCGATTCAATTCTATGAGCCATGAGGTATCCTGTAAGATCGGAGTTGTACCCCATTCAATTTTTTTTATAGTAGCCAGTGCGAGATATTTCCAGAATTTTTTTTTAACTGTCATATAATTCGAAAACTAGAAAACTACACCATTTTAATACAGTTTACGTTCAGCACCCATGTGGACTCAATATGACCATTGAATAAAAAAATCGAAGACTAATGAGCGAGCCAACCTAAAGAGAACGAGTTTAATAGGCTTACAATCAATAGTTGAAGCAAACTATTCGCACAAATTTGTTATGTTCTCTCTCTAAATGATCTATGACATTATAGGTTTTCTTAACAAGGTAACTACCCCGCCGAGTGTATATGGAGTTATAAAGCTTAAAGGTCATAGGCTGTTGGAATAGAGTAGTTCAAAATTAAGAGTGATAATAGATCGGGATCCAGATCCCGATGACGGGTTTCGAGGAAACACCAGAGGGATGAAAAGGCAGTGAAATGTGTAGAAAATGATGGAAGAGAGATGAGAGAGAGGTGATGAAAGAGGTGTTGAAAGTGATAAAAAGAGTGAGAAAGCGTTGAATGTTGATGAGAAAGAGATAGAGAGATGCAGAAAGATGTTGAAAGAGAAAGAATTGGAAGGGGTTGGATAAAGAGTTTTGTAAATAGTAGATAAAGGTTGATAGAAGAAAGTACATTTAATGTATAAAGCGTAGCTGTCGACCGCAATATCGCCTCGATAGAACTATTTCTTTTAAAATAAGACATATTATGCACTGGGGGTTTGTGTAAGCTGATTTACATAAGTTTCGGCAACAATATACACTATTTAATATAGATAGGTCTTTATTAATTACAATATTAGGTTATATATTAAATAGCAAATATGTCTTAGTGTTATGGTGAACTTTGAAGAACTTGCAGTTTTTCTTTTATTTTAAACTATAACGTGTGTTCTAAACTTCCAGTTTTTCCTACTTTATTTTTTTGTTAACAATTTTGTCTTAGTGTCATGGTGAACTTTAAACAGTTTGCAGTTTTTTTTTTTTTTTCATGTGTTCTAGTGCTAAGTGTTGAAAGGAGCTTTAACACCATGTTTCAGGGTTTGTGTGTTATTTGTCTCAACCTTGTCTTTGTGCAGAATACCGTCTCACAACCTTGTTTTAATATGACACACCGTTTTGAAGAGCTTGTACAACCTGTCAGGATATGATTTAGGAAAATTTTAGTTTCTTTTTATTGTTATGTTACAATTTTATCCAACAATACAACCAGAGCGAACTCAGAAGTAATGAGACGAGGGGAAGTTGACAGAGTTAGTGTGAACAGTTTAACTTTACGCAGGTCTACAAGGGTAAAAAGGCCCACACAGTGTAAATTCTGCTTAGACTGTCGCCTCTAACTAGGATTTTGGAGTGTGTACGGAGAATCAGCTCGATAGAATGAGAAGTTTAGAGATTTCAACCTTTTTTTTTAAACCTTTTTTTTTTTAAGTAGAACTTCATTAGGATTCCTTTTTTTTTTTTAATACAAACTATTTCTTGTTAAAACCCGAGTTTCAAAGACCAATGAGAATAATGTATACCATTGTGAATTAACTATTTAGTGTAAATCTGAAATTTTAGTTATTATCAGGAGTAATAGGTGAAGGAAGGTGTAGGAAATCACAACTTAGAGGGGGGCTATGTCTAAAACAACAAACCTAATAGGCATCCTATGGCTTGTGTTGGGTAATTCAGAAACCCTATAATCCCTGGCCTTCAGGTAGTAGCTTTGAAATAGGTTTCTAATGAGGACATGAAAGGTCAATCTTACAGAGTAAAGTTGTGAAGTGTAGGGACCCTAAGCCAGGGGTAGAAGTTAAGTAGGCCCAGACCGTAGTCGATCCTTGGAAAGCACTTGAGAATGTTAGTGTTGGGTAGTGAATCATAAACCCTATAAATCCATCTTTCAATAGAGTGTTGAGGTCGGACTACTGCAAAGGGGACAGACGCAAGGTGAAGTAGGAAGAAAGTGACTTCACCCACGGTGGCTAGGGGAGTGACTCAATTCCGCTTTTATGAGGTGTCACGTTTAATGGTCCTTTATTCGCCATTGTAATTTGTGTGTGTCTTTATAGAATTGTCGTGAATAGTCACTTAGTGTCAAAGCAAGGGCAGTTTTTGAAATTACATTTTTAGGTAGGTTAGCTTTCAGATTATTTAGAATTGTTAACCATTTTATTAACAATCATTTATCAAGTATAAAGTATTAGTATATATAGAGTTTGTATGAGGCATTAATTTAAGTTAATAGGGCATTAGTCCCCACTTTGTTTTAATTAGAAACTTTATTTGATTTCACATTTGTCCTGAAAATTTTGTTATTATTAGGATCTATCAATGATGATAATTATAGTACTTTGGCTTGTGTAGCAGCTTTTAACTTTAGTTTGTATGCAAACCGTGAATGATGGGGGGGGGGGGGGGGGGTGTATGAATGGATTGGTTTAATGAATGTGTAAGAAGGTTAAAAACAATTATACTGTAAAGACCAAAGGTACTTTAGCATAGAATAGGGAACCAATAGGTTCAATTTTAAATTTGATTTCTTTATTTGTTAGGAACGATAGCCTCACAGGGCTATACAACTCTATTGTTAGGAAAGGTATTCGCTCCATTTTGTTAGGTCTCCCCTTTCGGGAGTATAAAATTTTAATTTCTATTACTAGGGTAATCAAGTACTCTTTGTTATTTATATCAACTTGAATTTTAAGAGTCGTAGATAATGATCATATCTCGATTCTCAGACTGGAAGGTTGTGGGAGGTTATGATCAGACCAGAAACCCCACCAAACTTCCCCTCATTAGAGGGAACGAAGAGGTATAGATTGAATTTTATGCAGGATGGGGGATTTGTTTTAGCCATGCCGTATAGCCTGGGGTATAACGGCGCGACCTTGGGTAACCGATCTGACACCGTAGTTTCGACGCTTTTAGCGTGGCTGGAGCGAGGGTGTTCTAGACGGGAGGTCCTGTAAGATTGGCATGTAGGCAGAGATTGCCCAGTTATTCTAGACGAAGTGTTTCCGTCTATTGAATTTTTTTTGGTACCAGTTTGATCCCCCATAGCTAGCGGAAGTTTCTTCTAATAAAGGATTCGCCCTGCCATACGTTTTGTTGGAATGAATTCGAGCATAAGACCGATTCGAGAGACAGAATAAGTAATTATCAGGACCTTCAACGAGTTTAGACTCGTTCCATGTTAGGATAAGATTTTAAAGTATTAGTTAACTATAATGACCGCGAACAAGACACCAGAACGAGCCAATGAGTCAAAGTTTTAGAAGTGTTGTATGGAGGACAGTAGAATTAAGAGCAGTTATACAGGGAGTAGAATCCTGAAGGAATTTGTAAAAGGAACCAAAATTTAAGATTGATAAAATTCAAACTTATAAGATGTAGATTTATAGGATTCAGGTCAATGAATAGAGAGTATACTAGTAGATGAAAGTAATATGAATTTCTTGGAAGGGGGAGGTAGCTGAACTGTACACACCCCAGAGGCAAGGTAAACGGAGCCACAAACAAAATAGTAGAAATTGATTAGTCGCTCTGCCAAAACAGAAAAATTCTCTTCATACGGTTGTCACCCTAGATTTAAATGGACTGTGTAGTTTAATAGAGGTCTGGGCTATGTTCCATTTGACCAAGATTCTAAATGACGTACCCATCTGGGTTGAGAGAGTATTGTAATTTGAGGAATCTAACACACAAGAGAGAACCCACCCTCCAGTAGGATCGGGATAGACGAATATTACCCAGTGACCAACTCGTGATTCCAGACTGAATAAGATTGAAAAACTTAACTGAGATACTAAACCTTGAACCTTCAGCGCACAAATATATATAATGTGTTTTCATTTTCTTATTGAATATGTTATTATTTTATATCATATATATTATATTATAATCATATGCTATTCATTTCAACAATTTTATTTCCTTTGATATTCATGATATTAGTAATATTTACCGGCCATGTTGCGATTTTTTTTTTTAACATGTTGTCATGGCTTATTCTTCCCTCAAGGCATGATCTATTTTATCCTTATTGTCTTTTATCCGCCTTACTTGTATAAGTATATATATTTTGTCATCATATATAATTTTGTAGTAGTTTTCTTTATCATCTATCATGGGATGATTTTTATCATATTTAATCACTATCTGCATGATACGTGTTTTCTTCAATATATATATTATACCCATCATATAACATGGAAGGATTCATTTTATCATTACATATTTCGCGCCTTATATAATAATTACTTTCACAATTTGTTTTCTGTAAACTTTTTTTTTATTTAGCAAAAGTCATCATGTCATAGGCTAATCATTATGTATCAAGATATTTCTTTCAGCTAACTATAATTATCCTTTCCTTTAATTGTATATGTATAACTATACCACACGAATGTCTTGATTGGTACTTAAATAAAGGTGCTGGCATGTTTTAGGAGTTGGACTAGTCAGTTATTTCTAAACGACTTCTTGGCGCCCAAAATTTTATATATAATATGTAATAGGGAAATGCTCTAACTGTATTGTTAGCAGAAAGAAGGTAGCAATGAATCCAGCACCACAAGAGGCAAGGATGGGGTTGAGAGGACTTACCACAAGGAGGGCCTACTCCTCAAGGCCAAAGAAGAAAGTGGAAGGGTGGTATATATACCCATGAATGGTAAGACAGATGACCTTGCTTACTTCCATACATATGATATGACTGTCCCCCATAACCTATGTTGATAACAGTGTGCTGACAGAATAATAACACATAAAAAACCCCTTTGCCAGGATGCACAATGCCCACTAATGTTCGGAATAATAAACATCTAGAATAGCATACCATCATTTTGATTAGCCTTATCTTCCCTATAGGTTTCGGTACACCTGACTTCACCTAGTAATGGAAAATGCATTTTGCTAGAAATGGGCCTGCTTTCATAGTAACTGATGAAAGGCAGATGAATAATGAATAGCACAAACGCATTTGTCCATTACTTGGCAGGGGGAGGATTGTTGGGGCACGTTTTTGTAACCATACCCCAACAGAAGGCGTATGTATAATCAAATCAAATGGATACATGGCTTCCCTCCCACATAGACTTACAGACCATTTTTTTTTGCCCAGAAACTTAGACACTTGGTGACACCAGACTTCCATGCCGAAAGCTGATGCCTGGTAAAGAAGAAGACATCCAGAGACATCCGAGCTGGAAACTGTTGTTTCATATGTACATATATTCCCCTCACCAAAAATTTAGGTAAAGGTGACCAGAAAAAAAAAAAAAGAGAAAAATGGAGAAGGAAGATCTCTAAAGACTGAAACTTATAAAATATCCTTCCAGAGAAAGGAAAGCATCACATTACAGTCCAGGTAAAAAGGGCCTGGGTCAATTTTAGCCAAGACGGGGGGGCGATATATATACCATCCCGAGAAAAAGGGAGGATTGTATTTCAACCCATGTGGAAAGGGGGGGGGCCTGGGGTCTGAAATTTTACACTATCGCCGCAGTTGTTGCTCTCTTTAGATTTTTTGTTTTGGTAATACTATATGTTCTATTTTGATGAGGCCTGGGGCGTCTATGAAATTGATACTGGAGCGTTGGCCATTTTGATTGGTGTTTTTTTTCGGCGAATGAAAATGGAGAGAGAGATGATATAAAAGAAGGTTCTCTGCCAAAAGGCGGGATTCGATCGGAGTCGCTCAGTGAGAAGGACGATTTTTAGACGGGCCTGAGACGTAGAGGAGACCAGACCTTGCCGCCGCTTTCGAGAGAAGGTAAGCCCCTCGCCATTATGGTTTAGCCCCCCCCCCCTTTTTTTTATTTTTTTTTCGAACAGAAGCTAATCTATTTAGATTCTGAATGGGCCCTAAAGGGCTTTAAGTGACTTAAAAGGAGTGTTAGGGTTCGTATATTTTGTCCCGCTAGAATAGATGGAGATCTAGGTTTCCCCCCCTTTTTGTGTAGTAGCCAACCTAGATTTCGCATGGGCCTTAAAGGGCTATAAAGTAACTTCAGGTCACCTCTATCTAAATTTTACTATGTAAATAGCATATCTCGTCAGTATAGACATGTTCCCAAATTTTAAGATATTTTAAATAAATATCTAGATAAATTTTCTTGTTTCCTCTGTTACCTATTTCATACATAATTTGCCTTATGGTGCTATTCCCACTGTTTAAATGAAATGTTGTATGTTTCTTACCTATTTGAAGGGAATGTTACTAATAATCAAGTCTCCCATAAATTACCGGCCACATACATTGCCGCGAGTGTCTGTGTTTCAGTGTTTTATAGATTGCCCAATTTAATAACGATTTCATGGGTTGTCTGATGAAATTGTATAATAGTGTCGCGGCTGTTTCCATCTTTAGACCATTGTTCTGACAATATTATATGCTCGATCCTTGCTTTAGCTCAACTCTTAATCAATTACAGAGTTTTTCCCCCCCTTTTTTTTCTATTTATTTTATTTATCCTGTTTGCACGAATTGCATTACATGTGATGATGTAAAGACATATGCCGATAGTGCATCACTGACAGCTGTGCTGCTATTATACAACATTAAGGTCTTGCTGCGGGTTATATACATGGGGTTGTTGGCCTAAATTGCTATATATATATATATACTTAAGTAAGGAAACTTTAATAAGTCACATCGTGTATTCTCCCTTTTCAATTATCCAAACCGGGAACCCATCAAGATCAGATTGGGGTCACTTTTTGATCACACTTTTTTTTCTTGTAGATTACTAAAAGAATGACCCGGGCAATGCCCGAGTTTTTCCAGATCGCATTTTTACCCGAGTGTATACATAAAACCCCCCTCCTTTTTTTTTTTCAAAATTGAATTTAAAATAGTCTCTGAAGGCATTCCAAAGTTGAAAAAATGATACATGCTGCATTTAACAAGATTACCCATAAAAATTAATTGTTTCTTTTTTGTGTGGTAATTAAAACTATAATGGAGATTCCTTCCAGACTTACCTCTATTTCAGGGTAGAATTTTATCCAAATTGGTTAAATATTGTAGTTTTCCATAAGGCTCACATTTCATTTTATTTTTAGAATTTAAATTTTTGAATTTTTCATGACAACTAAAAAGCTATGAAATTTTTAAAAAATCACTTGCTTTTAAAAATTCTATAAAAACTCATGAACAAAACTTAAGAACCTTTTAGTATGTATATCTGGATTCAGACAATAACTCTGAAATATATTTGATACATAGTGACCTTTATTGAGAACATACGAAATAACCAAGTGTGAACAAAATTTCCTCTTTCTCCTTAAAAAAAAAATAGAGGTCCAGCGATATCAAAGACTTTCCACTTTTTAAAGTTTTGTTCATGCGTGTATGTATATATATATGACTTTTCCGCGCGACATGTAGATATGTATTACTATAGGACCATATGTAAATACCTGTTTTCTTTCCTCTTTTCGCTCTCCACTTCTCCCATCCATATTTCCAATTTTTTTTTCTTATTATTTTTTTTTATTCTTTCTTATAATCTGTATATATTTGCCATATGTATATAATCTTTCTCCATTTTTATATTTCCCACTTTCATAGGTTTCTCCGTCTTGTAACCCCAAGGAGAATCCTCTGTAAGACCTGTGTGTCTTAATAAAGGCTTTTGTGTGTGTGTGTATTACTATAGGAACTCAATAAAACTTCAATATAAAAAATTCTGCGTTGGTCTGTTGGACATTGGGGGTCAACTCCGGTTCAGGCATCAAGGGTCGCGTTCGTCAACTCCGGTTCGTCTGCTTGAAAAGGATGCAAGGTTGACTGCGTGGGTCCGTCAATGGTAACTTCTGGCTGGTTCGCAATCTAGCGTGGCTGATATCGCCAGTTCTTGCCTAACTCCCACCACGTCGCCCAGACCTACTGGCTTTCAAACTCTGGCTGTTACCATTGGAGACGACTTCTCTGAAAGCCTTCCTGTTATCTCTTTCAACGTTTTTCGCGCTCCTGGGCACCTGGGAGGTTTTTTGTCAGCGTCACCTGCAGGAAAATGTCAACTATCGGGCAGATGGTGTGACAGACATCATTGTCCTGCTATATAAGACCAATGATACCTGTATCAACAGACAGAACTGGACCTAAAACTGGCTGTCGTTATAGCTCCGGTGTTCACCATATTCATATAGTAATCAAACTCCGCCTTTGCTGGTCCCAAGCCCGGATAAAAAAGGAGGAGGGGAGCAGTAACAAGCTCACTAAAAAACCTGGGCTCAGCTGGCCTGGCTGATAGTACCCTGTAAGGGCTCCTAATCCAGGGATACAGAATGAGCAGCGTTTGTACTCCTTGTTAGGAGTGGCTGCACATGGCGTCTGTTCCTCATGTTAGAGGCGGCCATTTCTCTTAGAGCTAAATCGGCCTGCCACTGAATAGTGCTCCCAGTCTTAATGACAAAGGCAGACGCATTCTACTTTACCCAGTCATGATGGTTGTCAAACAGACACCATCAAGGGTCACAACTTGATACCCTAATATGATTGGGTGGAGATAAGAAAGAAGAAGAAGATATAGTAATCAAGATAAAAAGAGATATCAATTTAAATGATACGCAAGGTAATAACACCAAATACAAATAAATAGTGTGTGACGTTTTGGTAACAGCGTTGTTACTACGTAGTATTACACTGTTACATCTTATTTACCTTGTGTTTCTAAGCTATAATCCAAATTGTACCTAATCATTGTTAATACTGTATATAAAAATCTCCTTTCATATTTTTAAAGCCCTAGTTCTCTTCGGTCGAATGATATTTGCATAAGACGAAATACCTTAATAAAGGCTTATGTATGCATCTATCTATATGTAAATATCCGTGTTTTTATTCTTTTATTTCTTTATTTTTAATCTTAATAAACAAATCCGTTTAGGAGACTAATTGTCTTAATTAGGTTTTATTTTTTATACAATCTCTGCATTATTATCATTAAATATATATTGCCACGTGGAAAATTAGGGAAGACAAAAAGTTCAGGATGAGACAACAATTTATTTTAAGCAAGGACAAACTATGAATGGTAAACAAAAGATAAGCCACGAGGGAAATTTACAGAGTAGCAAAATATGATCACAAAAATAACCACTCTGTTAATAAAAATAATAAAATTAATAAATATTTTATTACAATATATATATTTTGCTTATCCCTAGTACACGTCATGATAATCATGGTGGGTAGAAGTAGGCGACTGATTTTACTGTAAGTACATCACATGTCTACACATGTGAAAAGCAGTTCGACTATCATTAAATATAAATAGCTTTTACTTTAAAAAATCTTTCCCCTTGTGAACTCAGTGTTGATTCCATGTAAAGGACTATGTCTTAATGAATGCTTATATATTTATATTAAAAAACGATAGAAAAAAATAGAAGATAAAAAGATCTCAGGTGTTGAAATCAATATTAAAAATGGTATATCCTGACCAGGAGCACATGTATTTTACAGAAGGCAGAGCGCCATCTGGTGGAACAGAAATCAACTAAACATTGATTTAGCCTGTTCCCTGATATTTGGCCAACCCAATTTCTTGATAAATCAAGAAAAGCCATCCACGAACGCGTTTCGCGCTTTTGGCGCTCGTCAGCGTGGAGTAGGCTGAACCACTGCGACCAAAAACTATTTTTTGGTCCCAGTGGCTTCCTGAAAAACCAAGAAATGGGTATTTAACGCCAAACTTGCGTAAATACGCTTAGCATGTTTAGTTGATTTCTGTTCCACCAGATGGCGCTCTGCCTTCTGTAAAGCACATGTGCTCCTGGTCAGGATATACCATTTTTAATATATATTTATATTCATTAGTGCGCCCTCTATTATTATAAATTTGAACTATTTGTGACACCTATGCTTCTTTTTAAAATAAAAACATACCCGTCACACACGCATAAATAGTTCCTTGTTCCAAAATCACTTTATTAGGTACCGCTCAAAAAGAGCAACCTAGTCTATATATATAAAACTAGCGGACGTACCCGGCTTCGCCCGAGGTTTTACCCGAGTAAAGGTTTGTCTAACGAACATTTGTTAAAACAATTCTCTATAAACCTATCAAAAAAAAGATATATTTTGATAATTTGAAACTCGTAAATTTGAATCTCTCGATAAAGTGAACATTTTTTCCCGGTCCCTGTGTGCCGTGTCATCCTGAATTTTGTCTTTCCTAATTTTCTACATTACAAAATCATCGTTTTATCTAGTGAACATATTTTCCCGGTCCCTTGAAAAATATTCGATAAGTTGAATAAAATAATGGTCGTGAATCTCTCAATAAAGTGATTATTTTTTCCCGGTCCCTGTGTGCCGTGTCATCCTGAATTTTGTCTTTCCTAATTTTCTACATTACAAAATCATCGTTTTATCTACATATTTTCCCGGTCCCTTGAAAAATACTCGATAAGTTGAATAGAATCATGGTCGTTTATGGAAGATGGACGTAGTTCCCGGAGGTTACCCGCCCCCCCAGCGCCAGGACCTCTTGATCCCTCTGATTGGCCGGCGGCCGGACGGGGGTGGGGGGGGAGGGGGGGGGAGGGGGGGGAGGGGGGGGCTCTTGATCCCTCTGATTGGTCGGTGGGAACTTGGACTGTCCAATGGCCGGCGGCCGGACGGAGTGGCAGACCTAAGCCTAAGGCGGCGCTGCTTGCGAGTTAAAGCTACAAATCTGCAAATAACTCTAAGGATATTAAAGATATTCAAGAAATTATTTTTCGTAAACCTTTCCGGGGATACACCTAATAATATCCCAAAATTTCACGGCGATTGGATGTATGGTTTTTGAATCCATAGAGGACAGACAGACACACACACACACACACTCGAGCGTGCGCCACGCTTTCGCGAGCTCCGCCGTTTTCGCCTCTGGAGTGTGTGTAAAAGGCGATTGCCAATACGAGTTTGGTATCAAAAGAACCCTCTCGATCCGCTGAAAAAGTGCCTGAGAGGCCCAGCACTGGATCAGAACCAGGCGAGAAGTTTTCGCCGGAAAACATGAAAAATACAAAAGAAAATTCTTCTACAATTCAAAAGAATGCAAATTCGCCGGCAGGCGACACGCATGTAAATTTGGCCGCCGCGCGTGACGTCACGGCGCCAACGACTGCTGCCTCTCTAAGCGAGAATCCAGCTAACCCGGCCTCGCTCAACTGGGCCGACAGCGAGATGGCGGAGGTGGGCGCCAACGACGATTTCATCGTCGTGAAGGGCAAGAAGAGGCGCCGCGGCTCAACGTCAACTGAGCACGCTGCAAGGCAGCCCAATAAGCCTGGAGACCAGCGCAGCTCTCAGCAGCGGAAGCGGCCAACAGGGCCGAGAGCAGTGCCGCCTCAGGAGATCAAGGCGACACGCGCGAACATCGCCGCGGCCAGGGCGAGGCAGACCTCTTCCACCCACGAGAACTACGTCTTCGTGGAACTGTGCCCAGACATCCCGGACTACTCCTACCTCCGGGCAATGAGCAGGCTATTCGGAGGGCCTGGAGGCATAACACAGTTCAACAAGATGAACAGCCACTACATCGTAGGCTTGGAGACCAAGGATCTTGCGCGCCGTCTAGTTGAAGGCGGCCTAGAGATCGATGGAACGACCCTCAGGGTCTTCCCCTACCGCAAGAGGGCCGAGCGAGTCATCATCGCCAACCTGCCCGGCTTTGTGGAAGACAGAACCGTCGTAAACGCCCTGGGCCCATACGGGAAGGTCACCTCCATCGCCCCCATCATGGTCAAAATGGGGGAGTTCACCTTTACCGACGGCCGCCGGGAGGCCTTCATCCTGCTCAACGACGGCATCAAACTGGACAGGCTGCCCACCCGCCTGGAGATCCAGTCCAAGGGAGACACCCTGCAGGCCTTCCTCTCCTTTGGCATCAAATGCTCAAAATGCGGGAAACAGGGCCACCGCAGAGCCAACTGCCCAGCGCTCGCCAGGCAAGGGAACGGCAGCCCCAGGCAAGCAGCGTCTCCCACCGACGCAAGGCCTCCCCCCCCTCCTCCTCCTCTTCAGCAGCCAAGGAAGCCGGCACCGGCGCCCGCAACACCGGCGTCCCCTGTCCAACCGGCGAAGACATCAACAGAGTCTCCGGCGATCCCCTCGGCGCCCCATCCTGCCGAACCAATGGATCTCGCCCAGCCCGCCCATGCCGCCCTCCCTGCTCCCCTGGCTGCCCAGCGGCCCCTCGAGCCTCGCATCTCTCCGCTCGACCACGAGATGTCGGTGGAGAAGCTGACCTCACCTCCCTCCACGCCTGCCCGGGGAGAATCCGCACTCAAACAGCTGCTGAAGCACATCGAGGAGACCCCCACTCTTTCCATCGACTGGGACAAGCTGCCCGGCCTTAACTGCAAGGACGCACAGCAGCTCCTCACCTCTGAAACCACCATGAAGAGGCTAGCGCCCAAGCTGACAGAGGCACAGGTCGCCACCCTCGAAGAGTTGTACGAAACCTTCAGGGCCTCGTGCCCAGACTCCAACTCCACCATCCGCAAGACCCTCCAGAAGACCAGGAAGGTGCTGCGTGACCTACAGCGCCAATGAACCACCGCGTCGCCACCATCAACGCGCGAGGGCTCGCCACTCGGGGGAGGAGCCTTGCCCTTTGTCATCTCCTCAGGCAACATCACGTGGACATCGCGTTTGTCCAGGAGACAAACGCATTTCATCTGGGCAGCGGCCAAGACCTCTGCCTCGGCTACAACGCGGTTGTATTGGCCCATCCCGTAGCCATCTCGGGATCTGGACTCGCCTGCGTCTTCGGGCCAGGCGTAGCCGTGATACAACAGCGCGTCCTGTGGCCGGGCCACATCGCCTTGGCAACTATAGATGTCCACGGCGAGGAGATGACGGCCATCGCCGTTCATCTGGCGCATGAACCCCGGGAGAGAAACCGACAACTGGAGCACCTGGCGGCGACAGCGGCACAGGAGGAGGAGGGGGCCTGCTGGATCATCGGCGACTTTAACATCAGGGATCGGGGCCCCTCATCATCATCATCATCGGATGCCCTCGCCGCTCTTCTGGACCTGGCCGCGCTGGTCGACGTGGCCACCCAGTTCGACGCCGCCCACCTGCCCACCAGAGTCGCCATGCACGGCGACCAAGTCGAATCGAACCGCCTGGACCGGATCCTCGTCCCTGCTGGAGTCCTGGATCGCGTGTCCATCTACGCGACCAGCCACTACCACCTCTCGGACCACCGCCTCGTGCTGCTCCAGGTGGGCCCGCCCACCACCGCCGTCTCCTCCCCCACCCAGCCTCGCTTGGCCGCGATGCTCCGCTCGGGCCTCGTTCTCGAACATCTGGCTGGTTACATCCGGGAGCTCGAGGAAGACACGGCGCACGATGACGACGACGGGATCCTATGGGACAGGTGGACCACCATCAAGGCGGGACTGCTGGCGGAGGCCAGTTCCCTGCACGATCCGCGCCACGCTGCCAGCGACAGCTACATCTACAGGGCAAGGCGCTATATCGCGGCGCAGCTCGAGGCCTCCTCCATCCGGGCCGACTACCCATCGCTGCCGGACCTAGCACGCGCCATCCGCCTCCGACGCCCGGTCAGCGTCATCAGGGACGAGCAGGACAACATCATCGAGGGCCCCGAGCTTCGGCGGAGGGCGTTCGCGACCTTCCAGCCCCGCTTCGCCCGTCCCACCAGCGATCCAGCTGCGGGAGCTGCCTTCATCGCCAGCAGCGCGCCCACCACCACCCGCGAGCTGAGTGAGGAGGACCCGCTCCACCGGCCGGACATCAGCCCCAGCGAGATCGCCAACGCCATCGAGCACCTCCCTCGCGGCAAGGCCCCCGGCTGGGACGGCTTGCCGTGCGAACTCCTCGTCGCCTTCAACGAGGACTTCTTCGCGGAAGCTCTGGCCCGGGTGTTCGCGGCTTCACGGCTCCGCGGTGCCCTGCCTCCGTCGACGCGGCGCAGCTCCATCTGCCTCGTGCCCAAGACCCGCGGAGGTCGCGGCCTTGATGGCTACAGGCCTGTCGCGCTGCCCTCGGCCGACTACAGGGTCCTGGCCGCCATCCTTCACCGGCGCATCAAGCCCCACCTGCGGACCCTGGTGCCGGAATGCCAGACCTACGCCGTCCCCGGGAGGTCCCCGTCATGGAACATCGCCATGGTGACGGACGCCATCGAGGAGGCCACCGCCCTGGGCTCGCCGCTGGCCGTCATGGGCGTCGACCTAGAGTCCGCCTTTGACTCATTGGACCGCGGCTTCCTGGAGTACCTGCTAACATCCCTCCGCCTCCCGCCGGCCTTCATGGCCTGGATTAACATCCTCTACGCCGGGGCGGACGCCACCATCCGGGCCGGAGGCTTTCATACAACAGCCTTTCCCCTTCTCAACGGCCTCAGGCAGGGTTGCGCCGTAAGCGCCGCACTCTTCAGCATCGCCACGGGGCCGCTGCTACGTCGCCTGGAGTTGACCCTCGGCGTGGGCAATGTCATCGCTTACGCCGACGACATCGTCCTCCTATTTCATCGCGACGGAGACTTCGAACGGGTGGCGACCGTCTTCGAAGAATACAAGCAGGCCTCCGGAGTTGGCGTGAACCTCCGGAAGAGCGCTGGCCTCTGGTGCGGCGCCTGGCGCAACCGCGGCGACTCCCCTCTCGGCGCCTCCTGGTCGACCACCTCCATCAGGGTCCTCGGGCTCGACATCGCCCCCAGGAGCACCGTCGCCCACCGGGAGCAGCATCTCCTGGCCCTCCTGGAGACTGCATGCCGCAAATGGACGCCCTTCACCCGCGGCCTCTCCCTCGTCGGGCGAGCAAGAGCGGCGAACACGCTGGTGGGCTCTGTCATCCAGCACCACCTGCATGGCTACCTACCATCACCCCCCGACCATCGCCAAGCTGCAGGCCCGACTGGCGAGATTCGTCTGGGGACAGGACCACACGGCGTGGCTTCCCGCCGATGTCATGGCGAGGCCAGTTGCCATCGGAGGCCTCGGCCTCCTCGACCTCGCGACCCAGCTCCAGCTCGCCTGCCTCAAGGGGGTGCAGGTCGCGCTCCGCGGGGGCAGAAATGCCTTTAGCTGGCTGGTCGGCGGCAACAGCGGGGAAGCCTGGATCCACCCTCCACCGGACGGCACCCGTCTCCAGCCCCGCCGTCTCCGGTTGCTGAAGCTATGGGAGGAGGCCTCCAACATCCTGGGCCTCAACCACCGGGCGGTCCCCACGGCTCAGCTGCTGGACCTCCCCATCATCGGCGGCTGTCGGTTCCTCCGCCCTCCCGACCTCCTGGCCCCCTCCCGCTGGAGCGGAGCCCGAGTCCGGGACCTCATCGAGGAGGAACACCTCATCGCCCGCCCTACGCGCTCGGCCCTGGCTGACGCCGCGGCCCTGGGCGCCTTCTGTCGGAGGCTGACCTCCGAGAACGCCGTGGGCTTCGGGGCGGAGTCCACGCCTTCATCCAGTTCCCTTGCTGCGGCCGTGGTGCTGCGTGGGACGGCTACGCCGTTCCTCAACGGCCTCACGACGCGCTCAGCCCGACGGGCCCTGGATCGTCCGCGCCTCGCCGCCACGCCCATCTCCAGATTCCTGGCGAGATGGACGCCCACCATCAATCCACCATCCAGGATCGACTGGGCCTCGCTGCGGCGCTGCGCCTATTCGGGTCACGAGGCCGACGCAGCTCTCAAGCTAGCCCTCCACGCCCTGCCCCATCCGGCCCATCCTGCCTCGGTCGGCCCCTCCTGTCCTGCCTGCGGGTCCATCGACCGCTCCCTCGGCCACCGTTACTGGTGCTGCCGTTCCATCAGGCCTCTCATCAGAGAGGCCTTCAACATCATAGGGCGGCCCCCTGACCTGCAGGCTTGGATCTTCGGCGGGTCCGGCCTTGAGGACGACGCCCTTTCCATCTTGGCGTCGGCAAAGTTGCGAATTTATCGCTACTTTGTACAGGTTGGGCTCGGAGAAGCAGTGGAAGACCCGCTCATCGCCTGGTCCAGGACCCTCCAGCGCCGAGGTTTTCTTCCTCCATCTCCCATCACCATCTTGTAAAATATGTTTCATTTCTGTATATATTTTCTCTTCTTCTCTCTTCTTATTTTCTTTTTCTCTCCCTATGATTGAAAATATGTAATATTGTCTAAGATGACAATAAATATTTTTTAATTGTCAAAATTGTCACACACACACACAGAGACACACACACACACAGACATTCAATTTTATATATATAGATTGAATGTCTGTGTGTGTGTGTCCTCTATGGATTCAAAAACCATACATCCAATCGCCGTGATATTTTGGGATATTATTAGGTGTATCCCCGGAAAGGTTTACGAAAAATAATTTCTTGAATATCTTTAATATCCTTAGAGTTATTTGCAGATTTGTAGCTTTAACTCGCAAGCAACGCCACCTTAGGCTTAGGTCTGCCCCCCCGTCCGGCCGCCGGCCATTGGACAGTCCAAGTTCCCACCGACCAATCAGAGGGATCAAGATCCCCCCTCCCCCCCACCCCCGTCCGGCCGCCGGCCAATCAGAGGGATCAAGAGGTCCTGGCGCTGGGGGGGCGGGTAACCTCCGGGAACTACGTCCATCTTCCATAAACGACCATGATTCTATTCAACTTATCGAGTAATTTTCAAGGGACCGGGAAAATATGTAGATAAAACGATGATTTTGTAATGTAGAAAATTAGGAAAGACAAAATTCAGGATGACACGGCACACAGGGACCGGGAAAAAATAATCACTTTATCGAGAGATTCACGACCATGATTTTATTCAACCTGTCGAATATCTTTCAAGGGACCGGGAAAAAATGTTCACTAGATAAAACGACGATTTTGTAATGTAGAAAATTATGGAAGACAAAATTCAGGATGACACGGCACACAGGGACCGGGAAAAAATGTTCACTTTATCGAGAGATTCAAATTTACGAGTTTCAAATTATCAAAATATATCCTTTTTTTTATAAGTTTGTAGAGAATTGTTTTAACAAATGTTCGTTAGACAAACATTCACTCGGGTAAAACCCGGGCGAAGCTGGGCACATCCGCTAGTTTATGATAATTGCAACAATGAATAATATGTGAAGGTTATTCACGTATTAAACAAAAATTAGATCCCGGTTCATGACTGTCGGGAATCGAGGGTGTTACCTACTCGTCCACCAACTTCTTTCTTACACATAAATAGTTTAAATTTTCAAACCCGTTTTTATTTTTTTAAATTGGTTAGTTTGTATCTAAACGTAATTATTGTTGTTAATTTTCGATTGAAGAGTTGGAGCATTTCAATATAAAATATATTTTATTGGCTTATATACTTAGCACAACATTATAAAAGTAAGAAATGCTTAAATGCAAAAGATTATATATCTAAATACAAAAGATTATTTAAAATTTAAAGATCATCCTTTGTTCTTCATGATTTTTATTGATGTTCATTTTTTCACAGACATTATACCTTCAATTATCATTCTCCACATTTTTTTTATTTAAATATATTCTTTATTTAATCTCTCCTGGCAATATCTTGTGTAAAAGTTTAAAATGTCTTAATAAAGTCTGTCTGTGATTTAAAAATTTGTAATTTGTTCAGAGAAGATCAAGAAAATTGTATCGTTTTAAAGAATTTTAATCGGGATTTGACTATTTTGCATATAACAGTGAATATATTAATACCAATATGTAAAATAGATATATATATGAATATGTAGATAAAATAACATGTAGAGAAGGTACAATGGCGTTTGCTAGAGTATCAGACGATGCCCGGACCTTGAACTTCCGTTACTGATATCCGAGCAGATGTTGACATCCGGTTCCCACTACTGTGATTGGCCCGTTCAGATAACTTCCGTGATTGGTCGAAATGAAATTGTATTCTCTCAATTTAATCGTGTAGAGGTAGACACCAAAAACCTTTACATTTCTATTGATAGTAGAAGCATTTTAAAATAAAATTAACGAGTGAAGCAACAATGATTAACAGACTGGGAGAAAAGTCCATAATAGAATAGCTGAACATAATAGGAATATTAACAATAGCGATCCAAGATCTTTAATAGTTTAACACATAAAAGAAACAGGTCATACATTTAACTTATCTCAACCAATAGTGTATTATGACAATATCCATAGTAAATACCAAAGACTTTTAATAGAATCTATGATAACCAAACAGCAAAAAATCATAAACAGATGCATTGAAATATCAGAAACATACGAAACAATATGGACAAATACTATCCCATAGATGTCTTCTATATATACCACAGTAGTTCACGAATTTATTAAATTTAATTTGAAGTCTCGAGATATCATTCAACCAGCACGTATCGACCATCCACCACGCACGTATATTTTCAAAAAAAATTTGATTTTCAAACAGAAATAATGTAGAATATTTTTCTCTCATTATATAGTAGGTATTTAAAATATGTATATAATAACGTGTATATATATATAAAAAAATGTATTTATTATTAAGTTGTTAAAGTGATAATCCTGTTGAAGGACTGACAAGTCCGAAATCTTGAAAATAAAAAGTTGTACAAGAAACTTAACCCTGGAAGCTTCATTTATTTTTATAATAAACAGACCCTATAACACTGAAAGGTAAATTCAGTTCAAAATAAATTTAATAGGTACCACTCAAAAAGAATAACCTAGCTTATGATTTATACAATGGATAATATGTAAAGGTATGTAGTACGTAGTATGAATACTATTTATTGTTGGCAAGAAAATATTGTGTGGCTTTTTAGAAACTTTGCTATATTGTAAATTGTAAGTTTTGACTCTTCCGATTCAAAAAGGTTGCCGACAACTGAGCTAGGGGTATTGAGCGCGTCTACAAATTTTCATACTTCTGTTTGTGTGTGGTCTGGAAGTATATTAAATTTGAATACAAAATTTGAAAGTGGATATAGAAATTGAAATTAGCCCATTGCCGAGATCACCCAGAAGTCTGATATTTTGTCAACGTACATTGTCATCGAGTGTGAGCAAGTATACTAAATTTCAGACTTCAAGGAGCTCTGTAAGTATATTAAAAAATGATTACAACATTTGTAGACAAACAGAGAGGGGATGCAAGTTAAATAAAAGCTCTTAAAAAGGAAAGAAAGATAAGCAATTGTGCAAAGCTGAAAACACATATACATCGTTCAACATATATTATTTTAAGCGGAAAATAACACAAAAAGAAAAAAAAATACAAATAAAAATCAAAAGAAAGGAAAAAAGGATCATTAACGCAAAAAAAGAACTCAGCATCGAACTTCTTCAACGGTAGCGTGGCCGAGCGGTCTAAGGCGCTGGTTTAAGGCACCAGTCTTTTCGGAGGCGTGGGTTCGAATCCCACCGCTGCCACTTTTTTTTTCTAGCATTATAATAAATTAAACAAAAATATCTTAAGTCTTTCAACCTTGGTCTTTTTCTCTTATCTCTCATGGTATTATCTCAACATTAAACATCTATCATCTCAGTATATTTTCCTCAAAATGCTTATTCTCAATTCCAAACACACATTCCAGCAACAACGGAGAAAAATCTTAACAGAACGAACATTGCACAATGAAATTCTGTTTAAAGAAGAATTAGGATTCATTTCGAACAAACATCAATTATTATTATTTTTTTTAAACCACCGAATAGTTGTTGTTAGTCGAGTTCAACTCTTGGTGACAATATGGGGACAAATATTCTCCAATTTGATTTGTTAGTGAACATCACTAACAGTTCTTCTAGTGACCTTCTGGTAGCTTTCTTGACTTCTTCTAGCCTTCTCATTGAAGGTCTTCACCTCTCCTGGCCTCACCCGGCGATGATCCCCAGGCACCACCAACAGTACAATGTATATAGTGCTTTTTATATATTTTGCTTTATGCGTCCATTGGGGCTCAAAAATCATCCATTCTGGTTAGCAGACCCGTAAATAAAGATATTTCCTTGAAGGTCTTCCTGTCTTTAGTCTTCCTTCAATTTTTCCCAGCATCAACATTTTTTTCTAAACATTTACTCTCATTAGGTAAGCCTTTGTTTGCATATTTTGGATTCTAGGGATTTAATAAGGCTTAGGGTTTAAGATTGATAAAGCACAATTTAGATTATAAATTATAACCACAAGGTAATAAGACTGTTGGATTCAAATGTAAATATTCATTAATTCATTTATTTGCATTTTTTAAATTCATTTTGTTTTCATTAATTTATTTATTTCATTTTAATCTGTGAGTTATTTTGTTGATTGGCACTGTTGGTTTTTTGTTGACATTTTTTAATCTGCTACCATTGGTATCATTGTAATCCAAATTCGTGGTAATAAAACCTACTCTATTCTCTGCAAAATGTTTTATTCATTCATTCTTTATTAACTCAATTCTAAATAAATACCAAAGAATCTAAATCTACAAGAATTTGAACAAAGACCAATTCCAAATAAATATATAATGTGTTAAAATTCAGTATCCCTCGATAGCTCAGTTGGCAGAGCGGAGGACTGTAGATGTTTCAACGGTAATCCTTAGGTCGCTGGTTCAAATCCGGCTCGAGGGACTTTTTTTTTTTACATACTATGTATTTATTTGGACAAATTTGGTCTTATTTACCTTCTATTTATAGGAAATTCTATGTTTATAATCTATAATCCAAATTGTTACACATTATTTATTTGGATTTGGTCTTATTACCTTGTGGTCATTTAAGATTGAAATATTTGTCCTTTTATATATCTGTCCATAGCACTTTGAGTAGATTCATTCATGTCTACATTTCAAAAGCTTCAAACCTTTTTTTTTTTCTTCTTTTCTGAGACTTCAGTTCACACATCCATGACTACATGAAATACCAATTACTCTACAATTCTCTATTTGTGAAAAAAATAATAGAAAAAATAATAAAAAGTCAGGTGTTGATATCAAAAATAAAAAAGGCATATCCTAACACATGTGCTTTTCAGAAGGCAGACCGCCATCTAGTGGAACAGAAATCAACTAAACATTGATTTAGCCATTTTCCTGATATTTGGGCAACCCAATTTATTAATAAATCAAGATTTTAGTTTATTTCTGTTCCACCGGATGGCGCTCTGCCTTCAAAAAGTACATGTGCTCATGTTCAGGATATGCCTTTTTTATTTTTAATTCTCTATTTATTCTTTAATTAAATGCCTTTATCTCTTTCTTTCTCAGTACCATCTTGGTCTTGAGTTGGGTAATGCCAGCCAACACCTCGACCTGCCCACTCTGTGGGAAAGAACTCTCGCAGTCCATCGGTGGCGGAGTCTTTCCCGCGGTGGACACCACCAATGAAGACCTTGTTTATATTTTTATATATATGTATATTCATCAATTATTAATTTTATTTTTAATCTATTTATATCTATTTTTAATCTATTTACAGTGGACCCTCGGTTTACGAGCACCTTGGAGTACGAGCTTTACGCAGTACGAGCAAAATTTTTTGAAAAATTTTACCTCGGATTACGAGTGAAATTTCGCATTACGAGCAACTCGTGATGGTTGCCCGTAATCGTGATGGATGAAAATTCACTGGGATCCCTCCCTTCAGATCAGATTCGGGAAATATGTAAAATGTGGGAAACTGTGCAATTGTTCGTAGCAAGAAGAATTGCCCGAGTTTCAATTATTAAAAATAAGAAATTAGTTTCGCACTACGAGCGTTTTGGAGTACGAGCATGGCTCTGGAACGGATTATGCTCGCAAACCGAGGGTCCACTGTATATCTATTTTTCTTATATTTATCATTATATAATCATATTTATTCATATTCAAGTATTTAACCTTTTATAATCTTATATGGACTTTTAAATAAAGTAGTTTCAATCTCTATCTCTCTTTCTCATAATCATGTCTAATTTGTCATGTCATTGACGTGCCTTCCTATTCTTCTTTTTACTCCCTCTAACCATCCTCCCATCAATCCTGGATCCTAAGAATATGAAGTGATCAACTTCATCAATTTTTTTTTCTTGTTGAATTTTAAATATACAGTGTCGAACTTTTTTGGATAATTCAAAGCCCAAGGGACAAAAAAAAAAAAAATCGAATTATCCAAAAATTCGAATTAAAAAACGGAAATTCTATTTATAGGAAATTCTAGGGATAAAGATAAATATTTGAATTGAAGACGTCTGAATTATCAAAATTCTATTGTGTATGGAAATTTTTCCGGGAGGAAATTGATCTAAAGAGACAAGTGTCGCCTCTCCCGTCAAAATAGAGGTCTAAAACCAGACGCCATCGATCCCATGTGGATCTCATTGAATAAAGTCCGCCCCAGACTGACGAGGGCCATTAGCCCGAAACCATGGTCTCTAGGTGGAGGCTTTTCAGTTTGCCAAAGCTGGTGTTGTGGCTTTGTCACCGACCCGAGGCCGCTAGTTGCCGCGACGGTCAATAGATGGCGTCTAGTTTTAGACGTCTTTTTTGACGGGAGAGGCGACCTTTGTCTCTTTAAAATTCTATTGTATTAATATTATCGGTAGTTATAATTTTGGCCTTACTGATATTCAATTTTAAATTAAATTTTCAATTTCTTCTTTTTAACTTTCTCAATAATCTCATTTAGGTCTTCTTCTGCTAATATTATGGTATGAGATCAGCATAGGTTATTTATTTTTCATTCCTCTACATACAATGTATGTAAACAAATTTATATTTTTTTATCGATATATATAAAAGAGAAATAACAATTGGCAATTATAAAATAAATACCAATATGGGCGATTGCATGTGCAAAACCAAAAAAACGCAATGTCAATGAGATTCTAGAAGCTGGTATACATCAGCCATCACTAAAAAATAATGTTTCCTTTAAAAAAGATTTTGATATTCAGCCATTTGATCCGAACGAGGCACCAAAAGTCCTTAGAAAGACTAAAAAATTCAAGATGAGAGAGGATTGTCTTTTTGTCCTTGGCAAAGAATTCTCAGAGTTACCGGCACCTGCTCCAACACCAGATGAATGGTTTCCAAATTCAACCTTCTATCATATTTGGATTTTGAATTCTGCCATCGCCAAGGTTCAGAACATCAAAGATGATCAAGAACAAAAGGAAGTTCGTCGTCTTGAAAAGAAAAATAAAAAGCGGGAACTTCGCCGACAGAAAAAAGAACGAATCGCGGCAGAACTCGAGAATATGGAACGTACAACTCCACATCGTATGTATCTATTTCATATTCCTATTGTTCTTGAAAATAATTTTTAGCAAAAAATCTTTTTAATTGTTCAAAAAGTTATCAAAAGTTTGTTCTCTTTGTTAAAGTGGTGGTGTCTTGTCTATCCTGGTATCATATTTCCCACTGGTTCCACGGACTGCAGGCACCAGCGCGTCGGCTCCCTCGGACGCAGTAGCATGGAATGGATAGTCAATTTCTGATTTTGTTGCTCCATGGAATGGGGGGGTGCCATTGCCCCGTTAGTCAGCCACATTTCAGAGTTCCCTGTTCACGGTTACCGTAGCGGCTCGGGGCTCACGACACCGTACTTCGCCCTACAGGGCAGTCCCTTACTTGTGCTGCTTTTCCCGCCCGCCACGTAGAGGAAGACTTCTTAAGGACGATCTTAAAACCAGAAGAAACCTTTACACGTTCACCAATATTATCTGAAAATAGGTATACAGAATGGTTACCACATCAATGTGGCTAGTCCCTTATTTTATAATTACTTAAATAATCGTATGATTGATATTTTAAACTGATTTTTTATAATTTAACGGTATATTAACGAAAGAAAAGAAATTAGTTTTAAAATATTCAATTCCACACAAAATTACATTCATATATACAAATGTGAAGATGAACTCCGCCTTTGCCGGTCTCAAACCCTGATGAAAAAGGAGGGGGAGCAGTAACAAGCTCGTTAACAAAACTTGGACTTTGCTGGTCTGGCTGATAGAACCCTGTAAGGGCTCTTGATCCAGGGATACAGGATGAGTAGCCTTTGTACTCCATGTTAGGAGCGGCTGTACATGGTGTCTGTTCCTCATGTTAGAAGTGGCCATTTCATATTGGAGCTAAGTCGGCCTGCCACTGAGTAGTGCTCCCAGTCTTAATGACAAAGGCAGACGCATTCTTCTTCACGCAATCATCAAGAATGTGAAGATGTTTATGCGTTTTCCCCCTTATTTTTATCGATTTAACAAAGGTAAAACGAGATTTTAACAGATGGTCATCAAAGAAAAGAAGAATTTTAGCTCATACATAGCTATCGTATGCTATTGAATTTATTTGGTTTTGTAGTTAATCGCAGGAAGAAGACCCGACAAGAACATAAATGGGACAAATACCCATGGACAGAATTTAAAGAAGTTTCATATTTTGATATCGCTGGTCGTCTATGTTTGTTTTTTTTGGAGACAGAGGCAATTTTGTTCACACTTGGTTATCTCGTGTGTCTTTATACTTAATACAAAGACATTATACATAACGGCGAATAATATTGGTAAATGAATAAAACAAAGCTTCGAGGGCTGCGTATCTTTTATTAGAACGAATATAATACAGTAGAACTTGGATAATTCGAACTTCTTTAATTCGAAAACCTCTTTAATTCGAATATTTATCTTGGTCCCTAGAAGCCTTAAGCCTTTATTCAAAACATCTTTAATTCGAATTTTTGGATAATTCGATTTTTTTTATGGTCCCTTGGGGTTCGAATTATCCAAGTTCGACTGTACTAGCTTTCGGGCACATACGCCCTTCTACAGGAAGTTGTTGTGCCCGAAAGCTAGTATTATATTCGTTCTAATAAAAGATACGCAACCCTCGAAGCTTTGTTTTATTCATTTATAAATCGTACAGGGTTTATCAATCAATAATATTGGTATTTCAATTTGTTGCAAGTGTTTAAGAAATTTTGGGATAACCTTTTAATTAGACCTGTTTTTTTTTTTTTTAATAAGGTGTGGCCTTTAATAGAGTGATACATATGTATGATGGGGGAAATAGTGGTCAACAAAGTGATCCCAGGGGAAAGAGTAGATTCCATAACAAAGACAGGTGTTAAAGCTGACAAAGGAATGTAGAAACGCTGGTGGCAGACCCTAACAGTTCGGACACTCTAGGCCTATAAAAACTGTTGCTGTTGTCATGTTCAATGAAGAGCCTCAGATGTGCCCATGCATCTCTATCACAGCAGCAGCAATGTCCACTATCTTGGCTGTGTATACTGTATTGTTGTTGTTGTCATGTCCAATGAAGAGCCTCAGATGTCCCCATGCATCTCTATCACAGCAGCAGTAATGTCCATTATCTTGGGTGTTTATACTGTATTGTTGTTGTTGTCGTGTCCAATGAAGAGCTTCAGATGTCCCCATCCATCTCTATCACAGCAGCAGCAATGTCCTCTATCTTGGGTGTGTACACTGAATTGTTGTTGTTGTCGTGTCCAATGAAGAGCCTCAGATGTCTCCGTACATCTCTATCACAGCAGCAGAAATATCCACTCTCTTGGGTGTGTATACTGTATTGTTGTTGTTGTCGTGTCCAATGAAGAGCCTCAGATGTATCCATACATCTCTATTACAGCAGCAGCAATGTCCACTATGCGATAAAAGGGAATAAAAGAAGAAAAGTTTCTTTATTAGACAATTATAACGGTGCGAGCTTTCGGGCAAAATACCCTTCTACAGGCGTGGTAGACGTGACACTATAACGTAGGTAATGTGGCTAGAAAGAGAGTATATACACATGATTATTTACATATTAGCGGAATGTGCTATGCAAATGGGGATTTTTCATTTGTTATGAATATTGTAATTAAAGAGATAGTAGGCAAATAGGGCATTTGTATATTTGGAGTTTGAGTCTATAGAGGAATATGTTAACGTAAATTATAGGATATGCGATATTTCGAAGAATTTTAGGAAATGTTGATATCGGGCTATCGTGTTATGGTTATTACTGCAAGGCCAGGAGAGCACGATAGGCATCAGGAAGATCTATTTTACGGTTGATGCTGTTATGTCTGTGGGATTCTATGGATTCGAGAACTAGTCGCTGGTGCTGGTTATGAATGCGTCTATGTAAATAATCATGTGTATATACTCTCTTTCTAGCCACATTACCTACGTTATAGTGTCACGTCTACCACGCCTGTAGAAGGGTATTTTGCCCGAAAGCTCGCACCGTTATAATTGTCTAATAAAGAAACTTTTCTTCTTTTATTCCCTTTTATCGCATAAATAATACCGAGAAGATTATAACTGTCTTTATTCGCTAATGTCCACTATCTTGGGTGTGTAAAGCTGCTGCTCTGGGTCCATGTTAATTTTCTGAAAGGCTGCGGTCATTGCTGGACATGAGAATATGTGGGTAGGTGTTAGTTCCACACCAGGGCAGTTGTTGCATATCCTGTAGGTTCTTGTGCTATCTGGATGTATTGTCATTCCTTTATAGTGTCCTATAAAAACTGTCTCTACCCCAAAATGACGGGTTTTATAACGGCTAACTGGTTAATGACATATTCCCGGACTGGACTAATTATATGTTATGTTTGAAGCAGGAGAGAAGTAAGGCATGGTCTTTAATATGATATATCATTAGATGTAGTAAAGAAAAGAAAGGAAAAAAAAAAGGGGTGCATCTCCATATCGGGCAAGTGAAAGTTGCTGATGGCTTGCGTAATCTATCGGAATAAATATCAACTATTCTCGTTGATTTTTTTAAATTATTCAGGAATTGACCAAATACCCATTCTTGATTAATTTGGCTAAGTCTGGAATATAATTAAAAAATCAGCGAATAGTTTATATTTATTCCGATAGATGGCGCAAGCCATCAGTAACTTTTAATTGCACGATAAGATGCCCTTTTTTCTTTTCTTAATTTATGAACCTTATCCCAGTACAATATCACATTTTTACTATTTTTTCACATTAGATGTAATGTTTATTAGAATGGGGGCTTTTTTTCAGGCGTGGTTATTAATCAAGTGTGAATTTTAAAAATACATTATTTTTATGATGTCTGGTATGATATACGATGTGGTCTTTAATGATGAGTGGTCTTTAATGAGGCGTTGTCATTAATGAAACAGGGTCACTAGAAAGTGTTTAACTTTGCACAAACTAATCACCACATACCTACATTTTTTCAGAAAATTCTGAGATACCTTTCGATAATATTTTTAAAATTTTACGAAATAAACATTTTGAAGCAAGAAAATGATTATTCTTTGAGTTTGAAAGCTTGTAAATATAGGAACTTACCCTCGATTTTATTAATTTGTTTATTTTTATCCTTGTCGTCTGTTTTTGCACAAGTTGAATCTGGTTAGAACGATGTATGTAAATTAGATTATTCTTTTGTTGCCTTAAATACGAGGTAATTAACTCTCTATATATATATCAGAAAATGTTTAAAGTTTAATAAATTAATTTTATAAATCTGAGAGTTGTCTTCAAAAACGATCCAACACATTTTAACTTCTATCTTAATTTATATTACTCAGTTATTGGCTTATTTATAACAGAGTGCGAATGTGTTCAGAGGAACTGGGAACTCCATCTTCTATGTCCGACTTGGCTAGAAACGACATCCAAGGAGAAGCCAAGAAATCTTTGGCCTACATGAAAAGGTAACAATAGGGTCGTGGATTTGAGTTTAACACAAAGCAATAACGCGCCATCTATACATATTAAATGAAAGAATTTAAAAGCACGATTGTTTCTTTTATACATAATACGAACTTCTACTGCCCTTACTGCGATGAAAAAATATATTGGGAGGGCTTGGGTCATCAGTGGTGAACCCTCCAAGCGGTTTCGCCAATTTAATCCAACAAACCGCTTCTCAGAGCTCTAATACTGTATTGGACGATTCTGCTTATACGAGGTGTGTTCAAAAAGTATCGCGACTTTTGTGTTTTTTCAAATATTATTTATTTATTCATGAATACCTATTTTGTCCCCTTCAAAGTAATCCCCATGAGATATTATACACTTGTGCCAACGGTTTTTCCAATCTTCGAAGCACTTCAAAAAATCATTTTTTAAAAATCTTTTTCAGCTCCTCCTTCGATGCCGTCTTTATCTCGTCAAGCGTAGCATAACGTCGTCCTTTCATGGGCCTCTTCAGTTTAGGGAACAAGAAAAAGTCACAGGGGGCCAAATCTGGGGAATACGGTGGCTGCGGCATAATTAGTGTGTTGTTTTTGGCCAAAAAGTCGCGCACAAGCAACGATGTGTGAGCAGGGGCGTTATCGTGGTGCAAAAGCCAATTTTTGTTCTTCCACAAATCCGGGCGTTTCTGGCGGATTGCTTCGCGCAAACTGCGCATAACTTGCAGGTAATATTCCTTATTGACCGTTCTACCCTGTGGCAAGAACTCATGATGCACCACGCCCCTGCAATCGAAGAAAACTGTCAGCAAAACTTTCACATTCGACCGAACTTGGCGCGCTTTTTTCGGTCTTGGTTCGTGCGGCAGCTTCCATTGAGATGATTGAGCTTTGGTTTCCACGTCATAACCATAAACCCACGCTTCGTCACCAGTTATGACCCTCTGGAGCATATTTGGGTCGTCGCGGAAAGAGTCCAACATCTCATTAGCAATGTTCATGCGATGCTGTTTTTGGTCGCAATTGAGCAATTTTGGTACGAATTTCGCGGCGACCCGTCTCATGCCCAAATCATTGATAAAAATCGAATGGCACGAGCCAATCGATATGTTTAGGTCCTCAGCAACTTCTCTAACGGTGATTCGACGATTGGCCAATATCATTTTCTCCACTTCATTAATTTTTTCGTCTATTGTTGAAGTGCTCGGGCGTCCGGCACGCTCTTCGTCGTTCACATCTTCTCGGCATTCTGAGAACATTTTGTACCACCGATAAACGTTGCTTCGGTCTAAGGTAGCTTCTCCGTATGCCACAGTCAACATTCGGAATGCATCCGCGCACTTAATTTCGTTTTTCACACAAAATTTGATACAGGTTCTTTGATCCATTTTTTTTTAATAGGTAAAAATCGAAGACGATCCAAAACACCTGCAAGCAAAGCAGCTGTCAACAATTAAGTGAACATTCAAAATGGCCGATCTTGTCGGCATAAGTGAGAGAGATGAGTACCAACATAAAGCCACAAAAAGATCGAAATTCGAATATACGTAACCCGCGAAAATTCAAAAGTCGCGATACTTTTTGAACACACCTCGTATACGCAACACTGAAGGGTGGAATCTCAGAAATGGGTTTCAAGAAAACTATGGACATAAGCTTATAGGTAGGTAGAATTACATTCAATTTGAGTTTAAGGTATAGTAGAACCTCCATGAGAGAATACACCCGCGCTAGAGGATAACTCTCTACAAAGGACAGTTTTCATTTTCTAAATTACCATTTTAACTATTTTGTAACTCTCTGGAAGAGAACACCTCTCCCTAAAGAACAATTTAGCTCTGTAACTATGTGTTCTTTACAGAGAGGTTCTACTGTCGTTGTAATTTACAAATATAGTATGTTCCTTACATTGGATCTGAACTTGTATGTATGCAAAAGAGAAAATATGATCTTACCACAATTTACATTGTAGGGTAAGTAACTATACATTTCTATTGGAATCTATCAATATAGATTTTCTCTATATAATAAAAAATAAATCAAATATACCCTCATGGACAAAACTTAAGGAAGTGTAAATTCTTTGATGTCACCGGTAATCTGTTTTTTTTTTCTTTCAAGGAGACAGGGACAATTTTGTTCACACTTCACGCAGTTCCTCTGGATTGTGACCTGGGAAATGCATGCCGCCCTGAGGGGGCGGTTTTATGGCCCATCCTATAGCACAAGGAGCAACGCAAGCTATACTCCAAGTAGGGCTAAGGCAGAGCCGCCCTTGGCAGTCACAATGATCTTCTATGGAAGATCCTTTTCTCCTCGTTCCTTATTCAGGTCCAGCCAGGTGTAACCGCCGGAAGTGTTCACGGCAAAGGCGATGGAGACCACCTGGCAGTAAGGCCTAAGGGTTCTGATGATTCGATGACGTAAGACACCATTAGATAGCGGGCTACCTAGACCGAAGTCTGTATGCCTGGATGACGTAAGACAGAAAAGAGATTCGGCCCTGCAAAGCAGAGCCAGGGATGATATAGACTCCCGATTTACCACAGCAGTACCTTCATATATCCCATAGCTAAATTAGTTGTATAAAAAATTCATAGTCGGTTTTTTGTCTTATTGTAAATTCCAAATCTTATTTTAGTCCTTTTTTATGTAATCTTAGCGCATCTCAAATTTCATAGTTTTAAATTTGTTTTAAAAAAAAAAATTTTATATTTTATTTTATTTTAAAGTTTTCGGCACATTTGCATGTATCGGTGTATACGATATATTTTATTACGATTTGTTTATTTCCGGTAAGATCAGTTCTACGCCTATATTTAGTTTAGATTTTGTATTGTTTTATATATATTTGCGATGTCGGCCTGATGATAGGCTAACGCCTGAAAGCTCGCCAAATTTAAGAATAAAAGAAACTTTTTGCAAACAATTTTTTCTTCCTTTCATTCATTAAATTACGGATTGCAATTATTTAGGTTTTTATATAGACTCCTGTGGTCCTTGCATCCCCTCCTCCAGTCACCTAGCCAAAGGAATGATGCATTCTCCATGCACCGAGCGGCCATTTGTATGGCCCCTCACGCCCGCCTTTATGGCCTAGCTCAGTGGAGTCGAACAGACTTCCACAGGCGTTTTCGAGAGTTACATAGCCAGGTTGCCGTCAGAGCCCTCCTGTTCGGATTTGGGAAAACCCGTCCTACGTTCCGATAGGACTTAATGTATGACGTAAGACAGGCCACTAATGGTCATTTTTTCTGCCTTCTTCTTGCTAGGGCAGGACTCCGTTGATCAACAGTCTTTCTTCAATGATGGTCTCCGCCATTTGAGGTCTCTCCAAGCCAACTAGGATCTGTCCGGAAACTTTTCCAAGATGCAAAATTTTTGCATTATAAATAATTAAAGTTTTAAATCACATTAAGGACTCTTTTACAAATTTATTTATTTGTTTAATTTATTAAATGGAAAAAAAGTATAAAATTGAAAAAAAAAAAAAGTGGCAGCGGTGGGATTCGAACCCACGCCTCCGAGGAGACTGGTGCCTTAAACCAGCGCCTTAGACCGCTCGGCCACGCTACCGTCGAAAAGCGTTTTCATTCTATCATTATAATTGTTTATCAATTTGAGTCAATGGTGAGTATGTGTGCGTGTGTGGAAAATCTATGATGTCGCCGATCGTCTTTTTTTTTTTAAGGAGACAGAGGCAATTTTGTCCACATTTGGTTATCTCATTTGTCTTCAATAAAGATCACTGTGTAATAAAATTATTATTCACCAATAATACAAGTTACAATGCTTATTACTTGTATTATTACTGTTTTTTTTTCTCCTGCATGTACTTTAGATTTATACTCATAGAATCTGTATAAGACATTTTAGTCTTAATAAATGCTTTTTGTTGTTGATAATACGTATTATTCAAAGATTAATCTATCTCTTCAATCAGTGATAACTTATTATTTAATTTATTATTCACTGACACAATATGCATAATGGGAAAATAAAGGAAAAGCCTTATTTCTTACAGCTGACATATATGAATAGAAATGTTTTGTGTTTGTTATTAAAGTTTAAAACACATTTAAACTTTATATATTTTATTCAATGAATATCAAAAAATTACATAAACATCACAATTAATTATATATCATAGCTACATAACATTAAGCCATCTATTTTCAGTTTTGTTTTTGTCACCAGTCCAATATTTTTTTTTTTCACAGACTAAATTATGAGATTAATTTCTAAATTAAAAATATGAAAAACAAATAAACAACTATATACATCAAGAAGTTATTTGAAGAAGAAAGGATGAAATAAAGGATGTCTACATTCCTTAGTTCAAATATCTTAGATCCTCCTCATTCCATCGCCAAAAAAACTCATCAGAATGATCCTCAATAAATTGTTGACTAAAGGTATTTGTTGGAGTTTATTCTATTTTTAATTTATTTTCTTTATTATTCTGTTTTAATTGTTTTTAATTTAATTTGACCACGGACGTCTGGTCACGTGTGTATTTAGAAATGTATATATTGTGATGGAAAATAAAGTAGAGGAGTCACCAGTTAGTTGTGTCGGCCTCATCCTTCTGAGTTGGTAAAAGTACTCCCGTGTGCAAAGTACCGCGTCCTCCCAAGAACAGAGCCTCCCTCATCCTTAGGTCGCCGGCATTCGGATCTTCCCTCAAAGAAAACAGAATACAGTCCTCTAAAGACGGCGGAGTAAGGTATAACAGGTTAGCGCCTTTTAAGTGGAACCCCTCCTCCAGCCCAGGTTAAACAGTATTAATAACGGTTTTAACTTCGCTTTTGCCGGTACCAAGCCCGGATGAAAAAGAAGGAGAAGGAACAGTAACATGCTTGCCAAAAAACCTGGACTCAGCTGGTCCGGCTGATAGTACCCTGTAAGAGCTACTGATCCAGGGATACAAGATGAGTCTGTACTCCATGTTAGGAACAGCTGCACATGGTGTCTGTTCCTCATGCCAGAGGCCGCCATTTCATATTGGAGCTAAGTCGGCCTTCTACTGAGTAGTGCTCCCAGTCTTAATGACCAGGGCAGACGCATTCTACTTCACCCAATTATCATGGATGTCAAATCTCCATTGATGAGCTCTATACTGATCTCTAGTAGACACCATCTCAATCTCTACAGACTTGATACCTTAATATGATTATTGAGTGGAGATAAGAAAGAAGAAGAAGATAATGGTTTTGAAATAATTACAAATCAATAATTAGTTGAGATTTTATCAACAGATGGCGCAAGCCATTAGGAACTTTCAGTAACAAAATGAGGAGAGAGATACATTTTTCTTAAACTTTTATAAGTTTTGAAATGTCAAGAGTTTGTTTGCAGAGGCCTTGACACCAGATGCCTTGAGATTGAATGTCATTTTTCTAAAGATAGGCTCCGAGTTGCGCAATAGACAGTTGTCGCCATGAAGCCAGCGTTCACGGTAGCCATCGCCTTGCTGGGGGCCGTCACCGGGCAGTTTTTACCGGGGTCCCCGATGGGCCTGGCACCACCCATGGGTCCACCGATGGGTGGAGGCATGGGACCACCCATGGGTGGGGGTATGGGACCCCCAATGGGACCGCCCATGGGTGGGGGTATGGGACCGCCCATGGGTGGAGGAGGGGTAGGTATATAACCTCCACTTCAACACTAACCTTATTGGGTACCACTCAAAAGAGGGTCAATCTATCTCAAGATAGTTATAATCAACAATAATCTTATTTGTGGGATTTTCATATATTTCTAAGGTTAGTGTCTTGTGATACGCATTCCTAGCTTCCAGATGTTCTTTATTTCCCATGTTATTGAAGTATCCTTCATAAATAAATATTAAAGAAAAATCACAGCATTTGTTATAAAAATGTTTATTCGCTCTATAACGCTATTTATTTTTTAATGAGATAAAGAGACAAATATTTGTCACAATTATTATTACAGATAAAAGTACACAGTCAGCACTATTTATGTAATAAAACTATAAATAATTTACAAAAAATAAGAAACGAGAGAATATTGGAATTTTGTAGAAAATTGTTGTAATATATATTTATATTTATGATGTGTGTATATTAAAAAAACTAAAAAATATTTGAGTTATATATTTGTTTCAGAAATTTTAATAGAAATTATATATTTCGTTTAAATTTTTTGACATTATGTAAATATGTAAATAAATTTTTGCAATTTATTTATTTACCAGTTGCAAACAAGACACGCTATATCCGATCTGGATAATTGCGCGTGAAACTATTTACAATAATTGTAGTAGAGTAGGTAACAGAATTATCAAAAAGAAAATAAACAATTAAGAAAAAGAGCATTGAATAAACATATACATTAAACAAATAAGCAACAACATAAGCAGATAGAAGAAATCGCAAGGTAGTTATTTACAGTATGTTAAGCAATGATGGAAGTTGATGAAGTTATCTGTAATAATTAGTATCGTGGAGAGAGAAAGTTGATCAAGTTGAGCTATTTACAATGAGTTATGTTCTAAAGTAACTTATTAATTATTTACATTGATGTAAATCAAGTCGCATAGTAGTGTAGTTCCTCAAGCAATGTATTCTGTGCTGAGGTACAACAGATATAAAGCTATGTTCCTAGACGTATTCTATGTAAGGCCCCTTCAACAGTGCAAGGTATATAGTGCTTTATATATATTCCGCTTTATGTGTCCATCGGGGCCCAAAAACCATCCATTCTGGTTAGCAGCCCCGTAAATAAAGATATTTCCAGTTCATACTCAATCATGTGACATCTACAATAGGAGTATTCCTACAATATCTGTACGACAACCCAATCTAGTACCATCTACAGTATTCCTACTTTAGTATATTTCAAATAAAGACCCCAACATTACGACATCTACAATTATGTAAAGTTACTACTGTATTCCTACATTAATATATTGTGTCTAAACATTCAATTAATTGGAATATCTACAATAGACATAGAATAAATATTGTATTCCTACATTAGCATATTCTGTATAAAGACCCAACATTACGGCATCTACAATTATGTAAAGTTACTACTGTATTCCTACATTAATATATTGTGTCTAAACATTAAATTAATTGGAATATCTACAATAGACATAGAATAAATATTGTATTTCTACATTAGCATATTCTGTATAAAGACCCCACCTTGTGGCATCTACAATTATGTAAAGTTACTACTGTATGCCTACATTAATATATTGTGTCTAAACATTCAATTAATTGGCATCTCTACAATAGACATAGAATAAATATTGTATTACTACATTAGCGCATTCTGCATAAAGACCCAAAAAACCATGAAGATCTACAATACACACATCTACAATAGATATATATATATTTTTCCATTGTTTTTTCATGTATTAAGCGTCCTTACGCAAATTTGGCCTTAAATACCCATTTCTTGATTTATCAAGAAGCCTCTGGGACCAAAAATATTTTTGGTCGCAATGGTTACAGCCTACTCCACGCTGACGAGCGCCAACAGCGCGAAACGCGTTCGTGGATGGCTTTTCTTGATTTATCAAGAAATTGGGTTGGCCAAATATCACGGAGCAAGCTAAATAAACGTTTAGTTTATTTTTGCTCCACTAGATGGCGCTCTGCCATCTAAAAAGCACATGTGCTCGTGGTCAGGAGATGCCTTCTTTATTTTTAATAATAAATATTGTATTCCTACATTAGTATATTCTGTATAAAGACCCACCATTGCATTATCCTTATGTGTAACTCTAACTTATGGAACATATATGTCATAATTTGTATAGTTAATGCCAAAAGAGATAATTTATTTCCGTCAAACTAAGTATGTAAAAATGTTACCATTGTGTTAAAATGTAAATATGTAAATTCATCCATGTATAAAAGCGGTACAAAAATTAAAGGTGGCAGACATCGCGGGTGCGCTGTTCCCTAGGCATAACGGCTGCGCCTCTTCATTTAGCTACGACATATATTTAGAGAAATTAAGTGTACATTTTAGAAATGGTCAAAATATAGCAATATTATTAATATTTTAAACTTGTATTGTTGCCAGAGAGAGCTTAACAACTTAGGTACCCACAGTAATAAAGAATTGCCTAGATAATTCCTACATTAGCGTATTATGTATAAAGACCCAATCATGCTACATCTACAATATACAAAATTAAATATAATACTCTACATTAATATATAATGTATAAAAAGACAAATATTGAAACATCTTCAATATACGTAGAGTTACCATTATATACAAAATAATATATTCCTACATTAGTATATTCTGTATAAAGACCTAACCTTGCGGAATCTACACGCAAAATAGACATAGAACAAATTTTCTATTCCTATATTAGGTTAATCTGTCTAAAGACCCAATAGGGGGACTTAAACAATAGACATAACACAAATTTAGTATTCCTCCATTAACACATTATGAGAATTCAAAACTATTAAAGACACGTATGATTCTTTTAAAAATTCAACAATTTTCTACTGCCCTTACTGCAATGAAAAATTAATGGGAGTGCCTGTCTCATCTGTGGTGAACCCTACCAGCGGTTTCGCCAGTTTAATCTACCATACCGCTGTTATATTGTATTTTTCGGTTTTCCTTTTATAATGATACTAATGTTAGACTATTGGAATGGGTATATTAACACATTCTGCTGAAACAACAACAACAACAACTAAAGCCTTTATTGAGGACCTCTCGTCCTATAAAGGATTCGCCAGTTTACAGAGTAATTGAAGAGAAGAGAACTAAGAATACAGAGATATATGTAGTAGGTATAGTATAGTATTTTCTACACTGTGACTATATACAACAGCAACAACAAGCCTTTTACTGGAATCAAAGTACCATACAGGATTCGTCATTCTAATCCTGACAAAGATTATTTACATATAATTATTTACATCAATTAGATTATGTATATAGCTTCTGCTGAAACATCAACTTGCGACATAGAACTAACACAAGATTACATTCAGGGCTTCGGCATGCAGAGCTGCCAGAGCGACGGTGAGTGTGGGCCCGACTCCGTGCTGTTTGAAGAAGGTCATGTTCTCGGAATGTGAGAGAGCCCCTCAGATGGGTAGGTACACACTCTACGTATATATACTCACTATATTAATAAATTAAATTTAATTGCCATCTATCGTTAAAATTTTACACAAATAAATTTACTGGCAATGCGTTTCCTTTTAAATATCATCAAATATTATCTCTACAGACCTTACTGCAATGATATGAGTTATTGAATGAGAGGGCTTGGCTCATCAGTAGTGAACCCTCTCAGCGGTTTCGCCAAATTAATCTCTAGACCGCTCTACTATTGTATTGGATTGGTTTGGAATATACCCTGTATTTTCTATGGAAGGCAGCTTAGGGGTGTTTAGTGAACTATGGACATAAGCTTATAGGTCTGTAGAGGTACATACATATAATTTCAAGGTATTGCATCGAGCAAAGCTCTTCCGCAAAATATGTTTTCATAACCAATATATATTATGTGAAAAAAATAGTACAAATGTGATATTGTACTGGGATAAGGTGCATAAATTAAGAAAAAGGCTTCTCCCTATCGCGCCATCTATCGGAATAAATATCAACTATTCACGTTGATTTCTAATTATTCCAGAATTGGCCAAATACCCAATCTTGATTAATCAGCCCGAAACGCGTCCGTGGTTAGCTTTTCTTGATTAATCAAGAATGGGTATTTGGCTAATTCTGGAATAATTAGAAATCAACGTGAATAGTTGATATTTATTCCGATAGATGGCGCAAGCCATCAGCAACTTTCAGTTGCACGATAAGGAGATGCCTTTTTCTCAATATATATTAGTAAATTAAATTTAATTGCCATCTATCGTTTAAATTACTAACTTACTATATATAATGCGATATTCATGTAACTAGAGTGGCGCATCTATCTCTTTAATTATATATCAGAACGATAGTTCATCACCTTAGTAAAAAACTTAACCAACATGTCTTCAACAATTTCCCGTCTCTTTAGACATATACAGTTACACCTGTCTATAGCGCCCCCTCTTGGGACTCACCAAAATAGGGTGCTATAGAGAGGGGGTGCTATAGACAGGTCACTTTTATAGCATAGTACCACGTATTTAAAATCAGTCGCTATAGAGAGGAAGACGCTATTTAGAGGGGGCGTTATAGACAGGTTTAACTATATATTAAGAATAAAATATTATATTTTGACAATCTTTTGTATGTGTTTAAAAAAAGTGTGATTTTTCTTCTTGTAGGTTAGTAGAGAATTAGAGAGCCAGAGAGATTACAGGTTTAAAACTTATCTATTTTATATTTATTTCTCGGATAGCTTTCATCCCTCGATAGCTCAGTTGGCAGAGCGGAGGACTGTAGATGTTTAAACGGTGATCCTTAGGTCGCTGGTTCAAATCCGGCTCGAGGGACTTTTTTTTTAATTATTAGATTTTGGAATAATAGTAAACACCATCCTTAATATATAGAATAAAGACAATAACACGCGGTTATATATTTTTTCACAAATAAATCAAACTTCCATTGTCCTTACTGCGATGAAAAAATATTGGGAGGGCTTGGCTCATCAGTAGTGAACCCTCCCAGCGGTTTCGCCAATTTAATCCATCAGACCGCTAATACTGTATTGGATCATTCTGCTTTTATATGCTACATTGAAGGGTGGAATCTTAGAAATGATATTTAAGCAAACTATGGACCTAAGCTTTTAGAACAGTAGAATTACATTTCAAACAGTTTTTGCAACATCTTTGTACACTTTTATTTTCAGAAAATCTTTATTGTCTTTATAATGTCTGATGCAGCTTTTGTTGTTTATTTGCGAACCGCCAAAGTGACAAAAACAAATCAAAAAGGGATGATGATAACCTACGTCTTGCAGATTAACATTTTCATAGAAACATATATATACATATTTATTGCTAGCTATATATCAGTTTTCACCGCAGTAAGGACAGTAGAAGTTTGATTTATTTGTGAAAAAAAAAAAAACATTCGCGTCTTAATATCTTCCTTCGTTATATATAAATGGTGCGTTATTGCTTTGTATTAATCTTCCTTATTACTTACTTACAACATAAATTGTTCTGTAGAACGACATTGGAAAATTATCTCACATGTGTTTCTTTTGAACGAAAAATCGAAATTTATTTAAAGGAGAAAAATAACGATTATTTCTAACTTTAAGGTTAAACAATTTTCAAATGTCATTTTACAATCATAAGCCGCATTATATTGTATTATAAATTGTTCTCTCTTATTAATTAATTAGTTAAACACAAGATAATATAAGACCAAATCCAAATAAATAAATATGAAGCACTAGCGCGCCATCTGTTATCAAAATTCGAAACTATTTTAAACGCGTAAGATTCTTTTTGATATTTAAACAATTTCTACTGCCCTTACTGCAATGGAAATTTTTTATTTAATTTTTCCATTGCAGTAATGGCAGTAGAAATTGTTTAATTTCAAAAAGAATCTTACGCGTTTAAAATAGTTTCGAATTTCAAATAAATAAATAGTTTGCTACGTTTCGGTAACAGCGTTGTTATCATCTTCAGACAAAAGTACTGAATGACAGTACATACATTCAGTACTTTTGTTTGAAGATGTTAACAACGCTGTTACCGAAACGTCATATACTATTTATTTGGATTTGGTCTTATTACCTTGTGTTTATAATCTATAATCCAAATTGCGCCTTATCATTAATTAATTAGTTGTTTGTGTTATGTAATTAAAATAAGTAAGAAGGGTGAATTCGTAACCAATTTACCTTTGCATATTGTCGCGGAGATAAATAAAGCAAGGGCAAGTTTGGGAATAATTAATTTATTATAAGGGGTATTTATAGGGAGAGAGAGAAAGTATAACTTACCCCAAGTTAAAAGATAATCCTAATGAGCGGCGTCAGCCACCGTCCCGTTTTCCTTAAATACAGATCAGCTTCCGAGAACCCCTCACACCTGTGGTCCCCCCCCCCCCCGGGTCCAGGGATGATTGACAGGTGTCCCATCTGGATAGAGCTTCTTGACAATATTATTTATTATTAATAGTAATTATACAAAACAAATCTTGGTATATATGTCTACATGAAAACAACAATAAAACATTATATACATACAAGTTCCTTTTCAAACTCAGTCTCATCTATAGCCATTGTTACTCTGTAATATTCCAACAGTTTGTGGTAGATATGTAAATAGGTAAGTGACTAACCAGTGATGACGTCACAGGTGATATTTGTGACTACTCGGAGATGCCAAACAAAATGTTCACCATGATGTGTCCCTGTGCCATGGGACTGTCCTGTCTACCGGACAAGATCATCACTCAAGGAACGGTAAGTTCATCATCTTTCACTACTTTGAGTGTCTATTTTTCAATTATCCCTAGTACATAAGTTCATCATCTAGTTAATCATCTTTCACTACTTTGAGTGTCAAATATTTTTTTTCAATTATCCCTAGTACATAAGTTCATCATCTAGTTAATCATCTTTCACTACTTTGAGTGTCAAATATTTTTTTTCAATTATCCCTAGTACATAAGTTCATCATCTAGTTAATCATCTTTCACTACTTTGAGTGTCAAATATTTTTTTTCAATTATCCCTAGTACATAAGTTCATCATCTAGTTAATCATCTTTCACTACTTTGAGTGTCAAATATTTTTTTCAATTATCCCTAGTACACGTGTTACAGGCCATAATAATCATTGTTCTTAAAAGATTTTTGTCGAAACGTCGAGATAATAAAATGATTTACTTGTCGAAGTATCTTTAATTTGAAGAACTATGAATGCTGATCAGGCAGCCTCAATATTTACCATAATAATCATGGTGGGTAGAAGTTGGCGACTGCTTTTACTGTAAGAGTTTTTATTCATGATAAAAAGATAAAAAATAAACTCATTGTGTGAGAAAATATTTGTAATTTTAAAACTAAGAGTTTACCTCACATGTGAAAATCAGTTCGAATTTTGCACTTACAAATGTGCCAGAGCTCCGTTTAGTTACTTGCACTCGCTGGTGAGGTTAGACTTTTTCAAGAATAGGGGCTGGTTTCAGGGTTTTCCCACTATGTACTAAGTGCAATTCTCAGCCTACAACTCCAAGACATATTATTGACTGTATTGACTTATCCATTGATGAGTTCTACTCTTCCCCGGAAGACACCATCAAAAGTCTCAAGCTTTACAAGCTTGATACCTTAGTGTGATTGAGTGGAGATAAGAAAGAAGAAGAAGAAGAGGGGCCATTGGAGTATTCTTTTTTTATTAGAAAAAAGGGTCCAATGCGGGATTCGATCCCTGGTCGAAGCGGTCGAAAACCAACGGTTTAGACCAAAATAAAATGAAATTTTAAACGATTGAGGAGACAGAGAGAGCTGAGAAAGCTAGGCTTAGACATTCGATTGACGTACCAGTAGATCACATCGATGACGCCTTTTTGACACAGCACTCTCAGTAAAGGGCACTATTTTTTAAGTCGCAGGGCAAATATTATCCTTTTCTAAAAAATTTTACCTTTAGAAGGATCGTTTAAAACTCTAAAGCTTGTAAACTTGTTAATACAATATAATATAATGCGGCTTGTGATTGTAAAACGACATTTGAAAATTATCCCGCATGTGTTTCTTTTGAACGAAAAATCAAAATTTATTTTAAGGAGAAATAACGATTATTTCTTGGAATTCCCATCCCTGGACACTTTTATTTTTCCGTTTATCATTACTCTTCACAATTCATCCTTTCATACTTCATCCCTAAGGTTAGAAATAATCGTTATTTCTCCTTAAAATAAATTTTGATTTTTTGTCCAAAAGAAACACATGCGGGATAATTTTCAAATGTAGTTTTACAAACTTGTTAATATTGTAATAAAGAAACGTATTAATACAAAGCAATAACCCACCATCTATACATATAAAATGAAAGGATTTAAAAGCACGAATGTTTCTTTTATACATAATACAAACTTCTACTGCCCTTACTGCGATGAAAAAATATATTAGGAGGGCTCTTGGCTCATCAGTGGTGAACCCTCCCAGGGGTTTCGTCAATTTAATCCACCAGACTGCTTCTCAGAGCTCTAATACTGTATTGAACGATTCTGATTATATACGCAGCACTGAAGGATGGAATCTCAGAAATGTGGTTTTCAAGAATACTATGGACATAAGCTTATAGGACATAAACTTATCCTCGGAGATTTATATTTGATTAATCTAATTGATACATAGAATTATAATTCTAATACAAATTTACCAAAAAATGGAACATTGAGATAGTTAGCCCAGACGCAGCCTACAAGTCACTCGGGGTCGTGAGATGACGTCAGCAACGAACAAATGGTAGATAGCCTTCCCTCTCTCTCCTGTAGTGGCCGCGGTTCTATACCGCCCTGACAGAGAAACACTCCCCGATGTACTCTCCTATGGAAACAGGAAAATTCTGTACGAATTCCTCGGCGATGCAATTGAGCACGTTGGGGACAAAAACCCCCTCTATAAACGCGGGCCTTTCCAAACTCAGGGCGACCTTGATCATTTGACATAGTATAGACGTCCCTTCAGAGAAGGCTCATGTCTGATGTAATTATATATATTTTTTTTTCTGTAAATTTGACACTATATAATATTATATGAACGATTAATAAATCATTCTCAATCTCTCTCTCTCCAGTTCCACAATTTCGTTTTTAATAAACATAAATATTTTGAAGAAGGAATAACAGTTTACGGCGACGTATTTCTTTATTTATGCTGTATAATCGGCAAGCTTTCAGACTTTGACGTCCTTCAACAGACAACTTTCCAAGAAACTAGAAGATAATGTATATATACATGTAATTTTTATGGTAAAATTTTCCATATATGTATATAAAAAAAAGCACATGTGCTCGTGGTCAGGAGATGCCTTCTTTATTTTTATGTATATATATTATCTTCTAGTCTACACATTATTGACTGTATTGAGTCATCCATTGATGAGCTCTACTCTTCCCCGGCAGACACCATCAACAAGCTTTATAAGCTTGATACTTTAATATGATTGAGTGGAGATAAGATAGAAGATCTTCTAGTTTCTTGGAAAGTTGTCTGTTGAAGGACGTCAAAGTCCGAAAGCTTGCCGAATTTACAGCACAAATAAAAGAAACACGTCTTTCTTCAAAATGATGTCTAGCGATTCTTTCTCTTGTAAACATAATTATGATACACTATTTGAACGATTTTCAAAGAATTTCATTTATTAGTTCAAAATAGCGATCTCTCCAACTTTACCCAGGGTGGAATTTTAGAAATGGTATTCAAGTAAAGTATGAACATAAACTTTTGTGAAACATTCATGCTTTAAAATTCTTTCATAATCTCCCATATGAATCCACCTTCAGTTTAAATCTAATTTAGTAATATGTTTAGCTTATGATCTCTCTTATGCCTTAATCCTAACGGTATTTCATTTTATTTGGAAAACCAAATAATAATTAAAACACAATCCTTTTGTTATAGAAAATCTCTGTAATTTGAAGAACTACAGAGAAATTTTCCATTCTAAATGCAGACGATCGAGAGGTGAAATGTGAGATGAAGAAATTGGAGGACAAATGATACTTATATAACACGCCAAACACCTTTCAGACGATTTTTTTTAAAAAGCTAAACTATTGAAAAGTTTAAATTTTTAACATTTTATTTCAATTTTTCATTAATATATTTGTGATTTTCTTTAAATCACGAAAATGTTCTCTTTATTTTTTCGAAGAAGATAAAAAATTAAGTAGATTTTTTTTTGTGAGAATATTTTTTTGGCAATGTGTTTCTCCTTTCACATATATCAAAAAATAATATCTCTACAGCCCTTACTGCAATGATAAAATTTATTGAACGAGAAGGCTTGGTTCATCAGTGGTGAACCCTCTTTGCGGTTTCGCCAAATTACAAGTGTATTTAATAATACACAGTAATAATATACAGTTGTTGACACACATTAAATATGTTATAATACCTTGATAAAGGTTGGCGTTCATCCAACTGAAATATTGGTAAAATAAATGATATTTTGATACAATATATGTCTTTTTAATTAAAGTGTATTTAAGTGAAATTACAAATTACTTGTAATTTCCAGGGTTCACCACTGATGAGTCCTGTCGTTCAACAACTTATATCATTATAGTAAGGTCTGTAGAGATACTATTTGATCATATATATATGAAAAGAAACACATTTCCAAAAAAAAAAAAACAATTGTCACCAATTTTATCGAGATAGATGGCAATTAAATTTATAAATTATATAGAGTATTTTAAACTATCTGCTGGTAGAATCATCATCAGAGGTATATGTTAATATGGTGATATGTAATAAGAAGACTGAAGTCACCGTTCGGAGGAGATTAATTGAATTGCCGAATGTCGTGGTCCATTTGGATGAAGAAAGCGAAGACTAGAACGCGGTTGATTCCACACTCGTCTTTTCAGTGATACGTTAACCTTGACGTATGCACAGTGTGACCACTGGACATGTGTCGGACCTGTAGGCTGTTGTTGGGTTCTTCGCTGCCTGGAGTATAGGAGCTCTATCTATGCTTCATTTCTTTCTGTGTTGAATCTGTATAAGACCGGTGGTCTTAATTAAGCTTTGTTTGTGTGTATGGTAAAAGGAAGACCAAATTCAAAAAAATAAATAGTGTTTGACGTTTCAGTAACAGCGTTGTTACCATCAGCAGACAAAAGTACTGGATAATATGGCGATAGGAAATTCTTACACACATTGGATGTTCTTATTCAGGTCCACACATCATAACGGCTTAACTAAACAATATGGCGGTATTAGTGTAAAAACATAGAGTGTCATCTGGAAAAAATAAAAAAGGTCAGGTGTTGATATTAAAAATAAATTAGGCATATCCTTACCACTAACATAAGCATTTTATAGATGCTAGAGCGCCATCTAGTAGAACAGAAATTAACTAAACGTTGATTTAACCTGTTCCTTGATATTTGGCCAAACCATTTTCTTGATTAATCAAAAAATACCGAATTTATTGATTTCTTAAGAAGCCTCTGGGACCAAAATATTTTTGGTCGCAGAGGTACAGCCTGCACCACACTGACCAACAGCCAGAAACGCGTTCGTGGATGTCTTTTCTTGATTTATCAAGAAAATGGGTTGGTCAAATATATCAAGGAACAGGTTAAATCAACGTTTAGTTGATTTCTGTTCCACTAGATGGATCTAAAAAACGCTCATGTTATTGGTCAGCATATGCCTAATTTATTTTTTATAGTACCATCCATATCTTGAGATTGGAAACATTCAACGCTCTTTTCTATTTCAAAATATCCTATATATAAGAAAATTTTATATAATTATTCAACCGAAAAAAATATTTAGAAACGCTTGGTTCATCAGTGGTGAACTTTTCCCCCAACGATTTTTCACCAATTTAAATACAGTGGTACCTCGACATACGAGTTTAATTCGTTCCGCAACCTTGCTCGTATCTTGAATTACTCGTATCTCGAAGCAAATTTCCCCATACAAAATTCCCATTTAAAATCACAGATTAATATCTTCAACACTACCGAACCGAACTCTTATCTCGAATTTCGCTCGTAACTCAAAGCAAAAAATCACTTGCTCGTCGGCTCGTATCTCGAAAAACTCGTATGTTGGGGTGCTCGTATGTCGAGGTACCACTGTACTTAGCGTTCAAAAAAATAAACTTTATTGAGTCTCACTCAAAAAGAACAACCCAGATCATAATATTACAATGAAGATAATATAAAGGTTCATTACATTTATAATGTTTTCACCTATGATAAGGTACAATTTGGTTTATAGATTAGAAATTAAAGGTAATAAGACCATGCTGTAATAGGTTTTCTCATGAGAGGAAAGTCGGTAGCTGGCAGTATAAGCAGTCGGTTTCTGACAGCCATGAATCGGGATCGAATCCCGCATTGGGCTCTTTTTTTAATATATAAAGTACCTGTTCATATTTATCATTGTAAATAACATAACCTTGGTGTTGCTCTTTTTGAGCGGTACCTAATAAATTTATTTTGGGAAATTTGTCTCTTTCACTCTTTTATCTAATAATGGTAAAAACGCTGTTATCGGAACGCCACGCACTATTTATTTATTTGGTCTTATTACCTTTTAATGTTTTATCTATTTACAAACGTCCTTGATTCTGTTTTAGTGTTTTGGCATTCTATATATATTATTTTCCCTTTTCTCTTATAACTAAAATAATTACTTAAAAGTAACGCAAATATTAGATAGGTAGAGTTATTAAATTATTGTTATAGAGTATATATATATATATATACTTGTATAGATACGTGTTTTCCTCAATTATCGCTATTACATCTAATTTTGATAGAGCAAGTTCCTTGTTTAGTTTTTAAAATAACCTTTCAAGAGTAATGTAAAACTTTTATTCAATTATAATAAATATTATTAGGCCATTTTCTTTATCCCCCGATAGCTCAGTTGGCAGAGCGGAGGATTGTAGATGTTTCAACGGTGATCCTTAGGTCGCTGGTTCAAATCCGGCTCGAGGGACTTTTTTTTTGTCTAGGTTAAAATTATTATTATTTTTTAAATTAAACATATCTCTCTCACTCTCTCTTTAGGTAACACGGATTTATTTAAAGATCATCGCATTTTATTTTTAACGGATATATATATGAAAAATTAATAGAAAAAATAAAAAAAGTTAGGTGTTGATATTAAAAATAGAAAAAGACATATCCTGACCAGGAGCACATGTGCTTTACAGATGGTAGAGAGCCATCTGGTGGAACAAAAATTAACTAAACATTGATTTAGCCTGTTCCCTGATATTTGGCTAACCCAATTTCTTGATAAATCAAGAAACGCTTTTCTGCTGGTGCTCCTGGTCAGGATATGCCTTTTTTATATTTTTAATATATATATATATATTTACATATATTCAAAATAAGAATGCCCTTTGTCCGTTTTCCATTTTTCTGTGATCCCTCCCCCCCCCCACCTATGTATACATGGGATTGAATGCCATCGTGTTTAAGCACTTACAAATAATCTCAAATTATAAATATAACCAATATTTTTAAATTTGTGTTTTTCATTTAGAAAATAATATAAGGAAAAAATAATGAATATATTTTTTACTGACAAACACAAAAAATATTTATTTTCAGTTTTACAATAACTTTATTGGAAGAGAGAAAAAAACAGGTATTTGAACTACAGCGATTCCAAACGGCTACACTTATTGGACTGTCCTCATTCATTAACATTGCCCTATTGAATCTACCAAGAAACAAACCGGCCTGGAAACACTTGGTGAACTGGTTTACTAAGGTTACCAAGACAGACTCCTAAACTACAGGACAGCCCGGGTAGTTGGTGATCTAAGGATATACACTCCAGAAACCTGGGTTACCTTTATGTTACTGCTAAAAACAGGTTATAATATTTACAAAAAGAAATATACAGGTTTATCGCAATTACAAAGAATTCACAAATTTACATGATTAGTGTCTTATGGTAAAGAATCATGGATGTCTTTCCGATAATTTGACCGATTCTTTTCCTTAATTATTTAATTTTGACTATATATATGTCACATTCTGCTTATAAATTATTAGTAGATGTAAATTTTTACGCCGTAAGGAATTATGTAAATATTTGTAACGATAAAAAAGGCGCGTGATTGAAATAAAGTTTGTTAAGTCAGACGGTTGATTGTTCTCTCTTTCTTTACGCAAAACAATATCATCTGCATATTGGCGTGTTACATATATATACTTGTATAGATACGTGTTTTCCTCATTTATCGCTATTACGTCTTATTTGATATAGCAAGTTCCTTGTTTAGTTTTTTTTTTTTCATTCTTGTTTTTAAAATAACCTTTCAAAAGTAAGGTGTAAGAAATATATTCATTTATAATAAACTCTATAAGTCCGTTTACTTCATCCCTCGATAGCTCAGTTGGCAGAGCGGAGGACTGTAGATGTTTCAACGGTGATCCTTAGGTCGCTGGTTCAAATCCGGCTCGAGGGACTTTTTTTTTTTCCAAAACAAAAATTTATTTACACAACTCCCAATTTATTTAATTTTGCTCTAAAAATCGTTTCAATTCTTGTGTATTCCCTTAAGTGTTGATGAAAAAATATCCTAGAAAAACGTATACTGGCAGTAAATATTGTTATGAATTGAATAATCTAAACTGACTATAATTCAACACTTACTTTAAATCATCCAAAAATTCTGATATCTTGGGTTTTAAGCTGATCTCCAGAAATTCTCTATGTACAACTCCAGAATCTGATTTATATACACCTATTTACATATAGAAGTAGTGCTCCCAGTCTTAATGACAAAGGCAGATGCATTCTACTTCACCCAGTCATGATGGTTGTAGTCATGGCTTCCAGCTCACGTTGGAATTCCTGGTAATGAGCTGGCAGACTCTCTGGCAAAGGCTGGAGCTCTTGGCCTACCTGAAGCAAGAGAATCTACCACTCAACTAGACGAAAGAGACCTCCTCCGTACCATCAAAACCCAATGCCTGCAGGAATGGAAATCTGATGCTGCACATGACTGGTACAGAGCAGGAGGGACAAGCACCGGTTCTGTCCTCCCAAGAGAACAACAGTCTTTGATTTCCAGACTTAAGTCTGGTCATCTACGGACAATGACTTTCCAGAATGGTTGCAAGGTTTTCCCACTATTGTGCAATTCTCAGCCTGCAACCCCAAGACATATTATTGACTGTATTGACTCATCCATTGATGAGCTCTACTCTTCCCCGGCAGACACCATCAAAAATCTCTAGCTTTACAAGCTTGATACCTTAGTGTGATTGAGTGGAGATAAGAAAGAAGAAGAATAAGATGATGGTTGTCTAATCTCCCCACTATGCTGCATCAGCCGTTGCGCAGACACATTATTGACTTTATTGATTCATCCATTCTTGAGCTCTACTCTTCCCCAGCAGACACCATCAAAAGTCTCAAGCTTTACAAGCTTAACACCCTAATATGATTGAGTGGAGATAAGAAAGAAGAAGACATATGCCATTTCTTAGAATATTGGAAATTGTAGGAAATAAACAAAATCTTTACACACTAATTCTTTTCCTATAATTTTTATTGGAGGTTGGTGGATGAATGGTCTAAACTGTTGGTTTTCGACCACTTTAACCCTGGATTGAAACCTGAATTGTGCGCACTTTATTATAACAAAATTGCTTCAATGTCCCCTGATTCTTGCGAAAATGAATGCAGGTAACCAAACTGGGCTCTGGCACACATGTAATTGAAAAAGTCAAACTGCTTTTCACATGTGTAGACATGTAGTGCACTTACAGTAAAAGCAGTCGCTAACCCACCATGTTTATCATAGCCTATACCATTTATACTAATGAAAATCAATTAATAAATAAATATATACAAAATGTGTGAGCTGTTATTGCACCTGTCATTTGATTCAATTAAAAAAAAAAAAAAGGTTGAACTATGTACAGTTAAACCTGTCTATAGCGCCCCCTCTTGGGACTTACCAAAATAGGGTGCTATAGAGAGGGGGTGCTATAGACAGGTCACTTTTAATGTAAATCGCATCAAACTACGTATTTAAAATCGGGCGCTATAGAGAGGAAGGCGCTATTTAGAGGGGGGCGCTATAGACAGGTTTAACTGTATTTTTAATGCAATTATCCCATTTCAAATACCTAAATAGAGTTTCAAGATAATAAGACCAAATCCAAATAAATAAATAATGTGTTATCCCATTTGAAATACTTAAGAGTTTCAAGGTAATAAATAAATAGTGTATGATGTTTCGGTAACAGCATTGTTACCATCATCAGACAAAAGTACTAATGATGGTAACAAATGCCCCAATGGCTCCCGATTCTTGCAAAAGTCTAACCCCACCAGCGAGTGCAAGTAACCAAACAGGGCTCTAGCACATTTGTAAGTGCAAAGTCGAACTGCTTTTCACATGTGTAGACATGTGGTGCACTTACAGTAAAAGCAGTCGCCTACTTCTACCCACCATGATTAGCATGGCCTGTACCACGTGTACAAGGGATAAACAAAAAAAAAAAAAAATTTTAATGCTGTCACCAAAATGTCACACACTATTTATTTGAATTCAGTCTTATTACCTTGTGTTTTTAATCTATAACATTGGTCTACACTAAAAAAGATGTTTTTGATAATGCATCAGTTTCTGAGTTAATTTAAGGTGCTGATCACGAATATAATGTTTGTTTTTATGTATCTCATCGATATTTAGAGATATAAAATATACATATTTAGGCCACAATGTGGTACATCAATCAGTATAAGCGGTACAAAAAACACATTGAACGCAAATTAAAACTGAGAACGTCATACCAAAAGGAACTTTATTTGTTGTTGTTTCTTATCCCCTTGTGTAAAGATTACACGAATTGCATGAGTTCAGGCTCCTCGAGCTATTTTATGATAAGCAGCGACCTATCCCAAAGGTCCTGTTTAGTGCATCTAATGCAAACCAAAATGTGTTCTGGAGCTGCAGGTGCATTTTGGGTAAGTGGGGTAGATTTTGTTGTTATTTTCTATCTTCAAACAAACAACAACAAAAAGGCTTTTATTAGGGCCCATTGCCCCGTATGGATTCGCCATACAACAACAAAATAATACAGTAATTTTTTTCTTCCTTTCCCCATGTGCACATGAGCCATCTATCTTCAATAGCTTGAGATAGCTTGTTCTAAATCTTGTTAGTGTTGTTTGATGTGAACTTTATTTACTGTAGTATCCAAATTGTGATTTATCAAAGTTTGTTTGTGTGGCAGCAAACGACAGTACTGAACACGACATGCAAGCCGGAGTACATGCGCGACTCTGTGGTTATGATATCTGATCCTAACGGACAAGGTAACATGGATCCAGTAAACTTCCAAGAGTCTTCGTACAGCAGTTTTAGTCAGTCTGGGGATTCACCGCCGGTTTTTCAGTCTTTTCAGAGCGGAGGTCCACAGTTCCCTCCACAGCCTATGCAACCAATGGGAGGTCCACCGATGGGAGGTCCACCAATGGGAGGTCAACCAATGGGAGTACAACCTCGACAACAGCACAATAACAAACGTAAGAGAATGGGTTAAATAAAAAATGACTTTATACTACACACTGTAGCTCTGGCTTCACTATTAACTCATTATGGGCAGAGATTTCACAATTTTAGGTTAAACATTCTCCCCATTTTAAACACAAGGTAATAAGACCAAATTCAAATAAATAAATAGTGTGTGACGTTTCAGTAACAGCGTTATTACCATCTTCAGAGAAAAGTACTGAATGGACCATAAGAAAACTCATTTACCAAAAAGAGCAGGTTTAATTTATGAAGTGAAATGTGAAAAATTTGACCAATGCTATGTAAGCCAAACATCCAGAACTTTAAAAGAAAGAATGAAAAACCATGAATATGCTCTGAAATGTGGGCTAAAATTGAGAATTCTGCACTTGTAGAACATAGAAAAATCACAGGGCATAATAATTTTAACCTGGATTCAGTACTTTTGTCTGAAGATGGCAACAACACCTCAATGTCACACGTTATTTATTTATTTATTTATTTGGATATGGTCTTTTATTACCTTGTGTGTTGTAGTCTTCTTTCTTCTTATCTCCACTCAATCATATTAGAGTATCAATCTTGTAGAGCTTGAGATGGTGTCTGTGCTGGGGATGAGTAGAGCTCATCAATGGAGGAGTCAATACAGTCAATAATGTGGTTTGAGGTTGCAGGGATTTATAATTTCACTTAGTACATAGTGGGAAAACCTTGTAACCAGTCATTACCCATAGATGACCAGACTGGAAATCAAAGACTGTTTTTGTCATCGTAAAGATAGAGGCTGCCTGGCTGGCATTCATATTTATTCAAATTAAAGATACTTCGGTAGTAAAAAACGTCGAGACAATAAAAAGATTTACTGGCCGAAGGGTCTTTTATTTGAAGAAATGTTGTTGTCATGTGTTGTAGTGAGGCATTTGAAGCACAGAGTGGGGAAGTTGTGGCACTCACTTGATCCTGTTTGTTAGCTGAAGAGAATGGATGGAACAGGTGAAGTACTTCAGGGGTCTTGCTTGTATTTAGACAGGGTCAGACTCCTCTAAGAAAACAAAATAAATAGAAAAACACAAAAGGTTCCCACTAAAAAATAACTCCTAATACAGAGAAAATCCCAAGAAAGCCATACCGGTGGGTATTCTGAATTTGCTAAAGCTGGTGTTGTGGCTTTGTCACCAACCTGAGACTCTGCTAGATCACCGCGACGGCCAATAGATAGCGCTTATTTTTTTTGCAGCAAGAAGGAGGCTTTTATCTTTTATGAATTTTATTTATTTTTACTAAAAGGTCACATCCATACTGTCTGCTAATACTTTGAAATTTATTGCCTTAGTATTGAAATGATTATTTTCTCTCAATGAAATCTAATCATTTGTATACTAAGTCAATTAATTCAAAGTTCTAACAAACATCAATGAATTTTGTTTATAAATCAATTCCTCAACATGACACAATTTAGATTATAAACACAAAGGGTTTTTTTTTTTTTGCTTATCCCTAGTACATATGGTACATGCCATGATATTCATGGTGGGTAGAAGTAGGCGACTGCTTTTACTGTAAGTGCACCACTGTAAGTGTAAAGCAGTTCGACTTTGCACTTACAAATGTGCCAGAGCCCCGTTTTGTTACTTGCACTCACTGGTGGAGTTAGACTTTTGCAAGAATCGGGGGCCATTGGAGCATTTTTTTTTTTAAATCAGAAAAAAAGTGCCCAATGCGGGAATCGAACCTGGGTCGCAGTGGTCAAAAACCAACGGTTTAGACCATCCTTCCACCGACCCCCTATAAACACAAAGTAATAAGACCAAACCCTAATAAATAAATAATGTGTGATGTTTCAGTAACAGCATTGTTACCATCTTCAGACAAAAGTGCTGAATGAACAATACTGTTACAGAAACATCACACACTATTTATTCATTTGGATTTGTGGTCTTATTACCTTATGTTTAATACCTCAATATTTTTACGTTATAACAAAATTTAACTAAACCAATGAGATTTTAACCAGATTATAATGGTATATCTAAGTGTATAAACAATACAAACATTAAAAAATCAATAAAATATATAACAGATTTATTGTTTAATTTCTCTTGTTTCTTTTGTTTTCTGAAACAAACAAACAGGTGTTAAACAACGGTCCGTTTTTATATAATGTCAGAAATATAAAGAGATCACAGAAGTTTTAATAGTGGGGGAACATGATAAGGCACAATTTGGATTATAAACACAAGGTAATAAGACTAAATTCAATACTGGAAATGGACACTAAAAACATGTCTTTTGAATTAATAATCCTATGGATTTTATAGACAGTAGAAGCTCCATGAGAGAACACTCTCACTAAAGAACACCACTCTTTTTTTTGCTTATCCCTAGTACACATGGTAGAGGCCATGATAATCATGGTGGGTAGTTAGCGACTGCTTTTACTGTAAGCGCACCACATGTCTACACATGTAAAAAGCAGTTCGACTTTGCACTTACAAATGTGCCAGAGCCCTGTTTGGTTACTTGCACTCGCTGGTGGGGTTGGACTTTTGCAAGAATCGGGGGCCATTGGAGCATTTTTTTTTTTAAACAGAAAAAAGTGTCCAATGCGAGAATCGAACCCGGGTCGTAGTGGTCGAAAACCAAACTGTTTAACCAGCCTTCCACCGACCCCCAGAACACCACTCTACAAAGGACAGGTATCATCGCCAAAATTACAATTTTAACTATTTAGCAGCTCTCTGGTAAGAGGACACCTCTCTCTAAAGGACACTTGTATGACGTTTCGGTAACAGCGTTGTTACCATCTTCAGACAATTTTTAGACCATTCAACACTTTTGTCTGAAGATGGTAATAACGTTGTTACCGAAATGTCACACACTATTTATTTGGATTTGGTCTTATTACCTTGTATCCTATTACCATATTACCTTAGGGAGCACAAATATTTGAGTGTGATAAATCATATATACAGTCAAACTTCTGTTAATGCAACACCCAGAGGGATCAGAATTTTCAGTTGGTGTTGGTGTCAGAGATATATATAAATATCCTGTTAATTTTTAAAAATAAACAAATTTATTTATTAGTTTTAAGAATCAATTTTGTATTTTTTATATTCTTTAATTAAAATTTACCAATTTAAAAAAGTTAACTTTATGGTCTCTATTGATATTGGTGAGAACAATACTATAGAGATTTAACAAATTTATTTAAACAATTTGTATATATAAATGTTTATATAGCTAAAGCTTATATAGTTACAAAAGTATATTTTATTCATGAGAGTTATATACTAATTGATAAGGCACAATTTGGATTATTCTATATACAGTTACGAGCGTCATCATCTGTCACCGTTTGCTTTTTTGTGGAATGGCGCTCTCCTATTGGTTGGCTACGATCACGTGGCTACGATGGCGCCACCACTACGTGAGACACTTTGTTTTTGACTTTGCCCCCCCCCCCCACTCGCATTTTGGTTTTTGTAACTATTGTGTTGGAGCGGGTCGCTCCTTAACCCGGCAGCGGTCGCGCCCTCTTTTATACCTTGAAAGGTCGCGGTGGGTAAAATTTACCCACTTTTTAAAACCTAAATAAATCAAATATTATTTCCAATATTTTTATTGTTTTCTATGTTAGAATAATGATTTGTCTATTAAATAACTTTACATAAAATCCTGAGATATAAAAATCATATTTTATTTATTTTATTAATAACAAATCAAAATATCAAATATTTATGATATATTTGACTATTTTATGAAAATAAAAATATATATTGAAGATAGGTTATAAAATATAAATTTGTATGAAAGTTATCACTTCCTTTCATAGAAATTAGGACTTGTTTCGTCCTTTATGACATTCTTGACAAATTATTACAGAGTGTTCCTTACACAAAAAAGCAAAACAGTACTGGCAATGTTGAATAGTTTTTCTGTCCTTTTTTTTCTTTCTGGCATTTCTTGCATCGATGTCTTTCTCCTATTTTTGGCTTTTTAGATGGACCAGGCTCTAACAAATTAAAAATATCGGATGCCTTTTCCTTTATTTCACATGGCATTCTTCCGCTTACTGTGCGAACTTTGACCATCTCTTCAATAAGATCTAAGGATAAGGTTTTCAAAAAATGACGTCTTGATTTAACCTTTGATGCGTTGCCATTTGCAAAATTAATTATCTGGGAATTTATTGCCCCAATATTTAAAAGTGAATAAAAAATAACCATGGGCCATCTTCTTGAATTTCTAGCACAGTTATATGTAGCTGTCATTTCGTCCATCATATCTACACCACCCTTTGTCATATTATAAAACATTATCATCTCTGGCTTTTTAAATTCTCCCGTTGAATCATCTATATTTGCATCGTGGTGCAGAGTTGAAAGCATAAGTACAACTTTATTCTCTTTAGGCTTGTATGAAAGAAGTGTCATTTCACTTTGAAAGCCAAAAACACTAGTGTGTACATTTCTACCTCTGCTGATGACAAACTCTGAGGGGATTTCCTTTTTATTTCTTTTTAAGGTACCAACAATTATTAGTCTATATTGTTGTAAAAGTTTTAGAGCTAAAGAATAACTGGTGAACCAGTTATCCATTGTTACATTGCGGCCAGTTCCCTTGATTGGCTCACACAATCGTTCCACAACGTCACTTGAACTTTTGCTGACATTGTAAGGACCTTCAGGGTTTTTTCCTGAATAAATCTCCAAGTTACAAGTATAAAACATTTTTTGAATCCACGAGAGCAAATAATTTTATTCTATATTTATTGTGTTTACTCGGAATATACTGCCTGAAATTGCATTTCCCTCTGAAAGCGTCAAACTTTTCATCCACCGTTATACACTGCGTGACATTGAAAATGGAACACCAAGAAATAGTGGCCAGAAAGTGATGAAACTCGGCAGACAGAGAGAGAGACAGGGACAAACAATAAGTGATCTTTATTTCAAAATGATAGTCATAATACAGAGCGAGAACGGCGTCGGCTTAGTAGCAAGTAGGACCACCGCGGACGGCGATGCACACAGCAACACGTCTAGGTAGAGAGTCAATCAGAGTACGGATGGCGTCCTGAGGGATGGCTCTCCATTCCCTCTCAACCATTTGCCACAGTTCGTCTTCTGAACGCGGCTGTGGCAAGGCATGCAAACGGCGTCCAATGATGTCCCAGACGTGCTCGATTGGTGAGAGATCAGGAGAGTACGGTGGCCAGGGAAGCATCTGTATATCTTGCAGAGCTTGTTGGCTAATGCGAGCAGTGTGCGGTCGGGCGTTATCCTGCTGATAAAGGGTATTGGGCACCCCCTGAAGGTAGGGGAGTGTCACCGGTCGCAGCACATCATCAACGTATCGTTGGGCCGTCATAGTGCCCTGAATACGAAGTAAAGGTGACCTGGAATCATACGCGATTGCGCCCCAAACCATGATTCCACGTTGTCGCACGGTGGGGCGTTCCACAATTGCTGCCGGATTGGACCTTTCTCCACGTCGACGTCACACGCGTACACGGCGACTATCACTGGACAAGCAGAAACGCGACTCATCTGAGAACACGACCCTGTGCCATTCCGTCATCCACGTCGATCTAGCCCGGCACCATTCCAAACGTTGGCGCCTATTCGGTGGGGTCAATGGCAGTCTTCTTAGCGGACGGCATGAGTGCAAGCCATTAGCAACCAATCGACGGGAAATGGTTCTGGTCGAGATGGAATGATCTAGGGTGTCTTGCACAAGTTGCAGGATGGCGGTATAATTGGCTTGTGGGGCCGCCACTGCTTGTCGAAGGATACGCCGATCCACACGTGCTGACGTCACTCTGGTTGCACCGGCATTCCTATAAATTGCCACATTTCCTTGTTTCAACCATCTTCTCCACAGTCGGTGCACCGTGGACGCACCAAGGTGTGTATCAGCTGCGATTTGACGTATGGACCAACCTGCCCTTTTCAGTCCGATCACCATGCCCCTCGTAAAAGCGTCTGTCTGCTTGAACTGCCTCCATTTACGATGACCTGGCATTCTCTGTTATTACACGTGTCTTTTGACACAAGAACAAAATTTCTACAATGATTTTCCTTGAAGAAATAACGACACGAATACTGTCCTTTCTGCAATTTCCTGCCTTATATCTTACTCCATGTGCGCACGAGAGCTGCGCATTTTACATCATTTGCATTACTCGGTTAGGCGCGTCTACCCTGAAATTTGCATAATTTTCTGGCCACTATTTCTTGGTGTTCCATTTTCAATGTCACGCAGTGTATATTCCGAAGGAGAATAATGCTTTTGGCAATTTTTACAGAAGTATCAAAAATCAATCTCACAGCTGCTAATTTATCTTGACGAAGTCTTTCATTTCTTGTAGCTTTGTCATCAAAACGAATTACTCTGAGAAGAAAACGGAATCTGTTTTCAGACATTCTACACAATTCAAATATATTCAAAGATATTCTACACAATTCAAATCCAGTACTATCTCTTGCCCATGCATCATCTGTATTCAATTTATTCGCTTTCATGACCCCAAGAAAGTAAATAATTCCCAATAAAGCTTTAATTTCATGTAGGTTTGTCAAATTAGCATCTCTTTCTCTGCTATAGTTCTGCTGAATATTCCTAATGTAAATGTTAGTATTTGTAACTATGCATTCAAGTATATTGTCATCTATAAAGAGATTCCAACAATCTAATATCGATTTAGCATTTTTTGCTTCACCCTTTACCCCTGGTAGATGGGCGATAATATTTTCACTGCGAGTTCGAACATTTTTTGGGGGAAGAGCTTTCTTCCATTTAGTCTTTTGGTCCTTTCCTATATAGTAATTGAAGCTTGGATCCTCATTGTTTTCTTCTTCTGATAATGTATACTTTTCAGTGTCTGTACTCCAATTCCTCTCTTCTATATGATCATCAGTTTCTGATTCCTCATCATCGGGATTTGGAATATTATTATCATAACGGAGAAAATCAGCATTTGAAAGCATTTTATGTGAAATAATGTAAAAAGAGGAAATAAAATATAAATCCTACCTTATTGTTGGAAGAAATGATTGTATTATTGCACTTGGGGCAGCAAAACCAAACAACAAGAAGCCAGAAAGTAACTCGAAACTTATTTACGCAAACCCAAACCAAAAGCGTTAAAAGGTCGCGCTGGGTAAAAATTACCCATTGACGAGAACTCAAAAGGTCGCACTGGGTAAAATTGACCCAAACATGCTAATAAAATGAATATATGTCATAAAATTAAAATTATAGGTTTATTATAATATTCTTTAGATAGATTTAGAAAGGTACTGAGAATATATTTTAAATATATATATTTTTTAATATAGAAATATTTTCGAAAAGTTCCTTCTGGGTAATTTTTACCCATTGCGACCGCTGAAGGGTTAAATAAATGCATATATTAGTTAATAACTAAATGGAATCCTCTCTTTCCCAGTAAGAGACGCCTACGGAAGCCAACAGTACATGACAGATAAAGAACATAGGCTATAGTTATTAACTAATATATGCATTTATTTAAGGAGGCAATTTATAATTGTAACAAATAGTATTTGAATCAAAACATTCAATCGGGTAAAACACAGGCGTTGCCCGGGTCATTCGGCTAGTTCTATATACAGTTACGAGTGTCATGCGTTCTTAATAATTCTTCATCTCTGTCACCGTTTGCTTTTTTTTTGGAATGGCGCTCTCCTATTGGTTGGCTACGATCACGCCACCTTTGCCTCCCCATCATGCCCCCCCCCCCCCCCACTCGCCTTTTGGTTTTTGTAACTATTGTGTTGGAGCGGGTCGCTCCTTAAATAATCTATTGTTAGTAAATTAAATTTTATTGCCCTCTATCGTTAAAATTTTACACAAATAAATTTACTGGCAATGCGTTTCTTTTTAAATCTCTACAGACCTTACTCCATAGTTCACTAAACACCATTTAGCTGCCTTCCATAGAAAATGCAGGGTATATAACAAAACCAGTCCAATACAATAGTAGAGCGGTCTAGAGATTAATTTGGCGAAACCGCTGAGAGGGTTCACTACTGATGAGCCAAGCCCTCTCATTCATTAAATCATATCATTGCAGTAAGGTCTGTAGAGATTTAAAAAGAAACGCATTGCCAGTAAATTTATTTGTGTAAAATTTTAACGATAGAGGGCAATAAAATTTAATTTACTAATATATAATGGTTATGAAAACATGTTTTGCGCGGAAGAGCTTTGCTCGATGCAATACCTTGAAATTTATATGTATGTACCTCTACAGACCTATAAGCTTATGTCCATAGTTCACTAAACACCATTTAGCTGCCTTCCATAGAAAATGCAGGGTATATAACAAAACCAGTCCAATACAATAGTAGAGCGGTCTAGAGATTAATTTGGCGAAACCGCTGAGAGGGTTCACTACTGATGAGCCAAGCCCTCTCATTCATTAAATCATATCATTGCAGTAAGGTCTGTAGAGATTTAAAAAGAAACGCATTGCCAGTAAATTTATTTGTGTAAAATTTTAATCTATTGTTAACAATAACTCATTATAGGTCAGCAAATATCGAAAGTATAGGTATGTAGCTTTTGTACTATTAAGGTGTATATATATATACACATACTTATGTACATATGTAAGTACTATTATCATTAGGGATATATATGTCACATCTACATAAATGTAGATATAATACTATATACTCTACCGATATATGCATTTATATAAGGTGCCAATTTATAATTGTAACAAATAGTATTTGAAATAAAAACATTCAATCGGGTAAAACACGGGCGTTGCCCGGGTCATTCGGCTAGTAGATTATAAACACAAGATAATAAGACCAAATCCAAATAAATAAATAGTGTGTGACGTTTCAGTAACAGTGTTGTTACCATCTTTAGACAAAAGTACTGAATGAGAAATTTTATCACAGCATGGTTTAAATAGTTACTGTTATCAAGTGTGTACACAAGATAGCAGATAAGAAGATAGTTTTCTGATAAACACAGATAATTATTCTTAGAATTAAAACTTGGAAAAAAAATCTTCTTCTTATCTGCTATCTTGTGTACACACTTAATAACATAACTATTTAAAGCATGCTGTGGTAAAATTTCTCATTCAGTACTTTTGTCTGAAGATGGTAACAACACTGTTACTGAAACGTCACACACTATTTATTTATTTTGATTTGGTCTTATTACCTTGTGTTTATATATTTATTGTTACATGATTAATAATTTCATGATCGTGACATTTCACGATTCCCCAATTCAACCCCAGGCTTTGTATTGGAAAGGGATAATATGCAAATACTTAGGTTTGAAATGAAAGTAAATATGCAAATAGAGAAGGCCTGGTACATCAATGATAAAACACTATGAGAAAGAATAACAAAAGAACCACCTTACCTACTTTGTGTTCATCATCATCGTTGGATATTTCGGCATTATCATCATCTTCAGGTTCTTTCCTCTTAGCGGCTTTGGAATCCCTGGAAGACATGTTGCAGTTAGAGTCGAAGGTTACTCTGTATAATTTACATAGGGGACAAAGAATATAAGAAATTCAAACTATTTTTTAGATGCGTATGATTATTTTTAAAATTAAACAATTATCTACTGCCCTTACTTCAATAATAAATTAATGGGAGGGTCTGGCTCATCAGTGGTGAACCCTCCCAGTAGTATCCCCAGTTTAATCTACCATACCGCTGTAATATTGTATTTGGCTGTTTTTCTTTTATACCGATACTGAAGCTGATCTCTTGGAAAAGATATTTTAAATGAACTATTGATATAAGCTTTGAGGATAGTAGAGAAATCTATAATTATAAATATATAATATGCTTCAAGCAATTGCCCTTCCACAAACATCAACCAAAAGTGAAACTTGACTTGATGGAAGCCAACAACAACAACAAAGTTCTATACTGAATCATATCAGGTATAGAATTTGGATTCTACAAGGTGCGTTCATTAATTTCCAGGACTGGTTAAAAAATAAAATAAATAAAAAAGATAAAGAAAAAAATTTATACAGAGTTAAATATTGGACATTCGACCACACCTGACTGAAAGCACGAGTCTCGTAGCGCACGCGCCGATCTAAAAATAGAACAAAACAACTTCCTTGTAAGGTTCGCATTTCTAATTTTAAAATGGCCATTTTCAAAAAGCAGAGAATCTGCATTAAGTTTTGTTTTAAATTGAAAAAAGGTGCTACTGAGACGTATGAATTGATTAAAGAAGCTTTTGGCGATGCAGCTTTATCCCGTTCAAGAACTTTAGAATGGTTTCATGCTTCCAAAAAGGTCGGGAAAAGGTAAACGATGATCAGCATACTGGGCGTCCAAGATCATTATGTTGTGAGGAAAACAAGCTCAAAATAAAGGAATTAATTAAATCTAACAGAAGAATTTCTATTAAAGACTTATCTTCAGAGACTGGACTATCTGTAGAACTGTGTCATCAAATAGTAACAAAAGATATGGACATGATCCGGACGTCTTCAAAATTTGTTCCCCAGATTCTAACAGAGGAACAAAAGGAGGTTAGAATGGAGGTCTACAAAAACATGGTTGAAATGACTCGGACCGATCCAGAATGGATGCAAAAAATCATTACCGGGGATGAGACATGGGTGTATCAGTATGACCCAGTATGGAAACCAAACGTCAATCCAGCCAATGGATTGAAAGAGGGGAACCGAAACCCAAAAAGGCAAGATTTACAAAATCCAAAGTCAAGACATTGCTTGTTACATTTTTTTATATTAATGGTTTGGTTCACCATGAATTTATTCCTTTCGGACGTACAATTAATCAAGAGGTTTATTTGGGGATAATGAGGCGCTTAAGTGAGGCAGTGCGCCTTAAAAGACCTGAAAGATGGTAAAAAAATGACTGGATACTTCACGTCGATAATGTGCGGCTGCACACAGCCCATGTTGTTTTGCCGTTCTTGGCCAAGCATTCAGCCATACAGATCCCTCATCCACCCTATTCCCCCGACTTAGCCCCCAATGACTTTTTCCTCTTTCCTAAATTAAAAATGAAGTTAAAAGGAAGGAAATTTGACAACGTTGATATGATACAAGCTGAATCGAAGGCAACCTTGAGGAACCTCTCAAAAAGTGATTTTATCTCCTGCTTCGACAATTGGAAAAAAAAAGATGGAACAGGTGTATTGAGGCAGGATGGGTATATTTTGAAAAATATTAAATTCGTTTTTTATTTATTTCATTTTTTCAAAGATACAGAGCAGTCCTGGAAATTAATGAACGCACCTTGTAGATTAGAAACACAACAAGGTAATAAGACCAAACCTAAATTTAAAAAAAATAGTGTGTGACGTTTAAGATACAATACTGTTACTGAAACGTCGCACACTATTTATTTAATTTTATTTTTGCTTATCCCTAGTACATGTGGTACAGGCCATGATAATCATGGTGGGTAGTTAGCGACTGCTTTTACTGTAAGGGCACCACATATCTACACATGTGAAAAGCAGTTCGACTTTGCACTTACAAATGTGCCAGAGCCCCGTTTGGTTACTTGCACTCGCTGGTGGGGTTGGACTTTTGCAAAAATCGGAGTCCATTGGAGCATTTTTTTTTCATCAGAAAAATGCGGGAATCGAACCCGGATCGTAATCCAACGGTTTAGACCTACCACCGACCTCCTTTTTATTTGTATTTGGTGTTATTACCTTGTTCTTTCTATGGTAATGCTTTCAATATATACCATAGATGTAAATCTCCTGGATATTAATTGAATAATGTAGCAGCTTTCTGGAGATATGAGTTTCTTTCCATTTAAAAACCTATTGCATCATTTAATTAACTGTATTCCTTTATTTATACGGCAGGAGGGACAAGAAGGCTAGAAAACAGTATCACTGTGAAGGAATTGAATCCAGTTGAAGTTGAGAGAGACTTACCGGGGACGACTCAATGGCCCCCAATATGGCGCTGGATTCTGCTGGAACCTTAGAACTTTGTTCTTTTTGGAGTTTGCCTCGGCATCAGGGTGGGTTTCGAAGTTGTACTGTTCTCTATAACAGTCAGTTGGTCAGTAACGGAGGTGAGAGAATCCTCAACTGGAAACTTACTTGGGCTCTTGAGCCAGGATGGTTTTACCTGGAGAATTTTCACTGGGATCTTCCTTCAAAGGAATATCTTTCACCTGAAGCAGCCATGATAAGTTACTTCCACCCATGCTTACCCCTCTGTACCTGGCCTGTGGTGCAGTGGACATTGTTGGAAGGTACAGTAAACCCTCTACATGATTGTATCAAGTCTTGTTCTGGTAGACTTGATGCTGTAACCAGAAGGTACACTCCCTCTTTAAAAATCTTGAGTTCAATTGACCCGGTTGATGGACCTCAGCAATGGTCCCATTCCAGGGATACGGAGAAGCTGCTTCTGTGCTCATGTTAGAGTCAGCAGCAAAGGCTTCCATGTTAGGAACGGCCTCAAATTACAGGCAAAAGTCAGACTTTCACCAAAGTGTGCCTGGATCATGGTGCCATAATCAACAAAAGCTGCACTCCTATACCACATTCCATGAGATCATGACCTCATGGAATTTGTGTAATCTTTACACAAGGAGATAAGAAACAACAACATGATAAGTTAACATCGTTATCCATGATGTGTTAGGACCACCATCTGTGATGTGAACTGGTTGCCAATGACAGGTTATCATCATATATGCTATGATATATGCTAAAACTACAAGGTATTAAAGACCAAATTCAAATAGTGTGTCACGTTACGGTAACAGCATTGTTACCATCATCAATTGTACCTAATCATTGTTGTTTCTTATTTTTAACATTTTGCTGCTCTGCTATTGCCTTCTTTTGACGTTTTGCTGCTGTGTCACAAGAGATACATTTTATATATAAAAAAAAAATAAATGGATTAGAATCACAGAGAGAGTGTAACAAGACCAAATAAGTTAAATTGTATGTTACATTTAAAGAAAAAATTACAAAAAACTCCGCTTTTGCCGGTCCCAAGCCCGGATGAAAAAGGAGGAGAGGGAGCAGTAACAAGCTCACTAAAAAACCTGGGCTCAGCTGGCCCTGCTGATAGTACCCTGTAAGGGCTCCTAATCCAGGAATACAGGATGAGCAGCGTTTGTACTCCATGTTAGGAGCGGCTGCACATGGCGTCTGTTCCTCATGTCAGAGGCGGCCATTTCTTTTGGAGCTAAGTCGGCCTGCCACTGAGTAGTGCTCCCAGTCTTAATGACAAAGGCAGACGCATTCTACTTCACCCAGTGTGGAGATAAGAAAGAAGAAGAAGAAGAAGACAGAGAGAGTAACAAGACCAAATAAGTTAAATTATACTTTACATAAAATTTACTTAGCCTTGTTACCTGGTGGAATAAATAAAAACACCACAAAATGATGAAGGACTATACAGAAAGAAGCTAGGTGTCTCACCCAAGTCCTGAAGATATCCCAGAGGACCTCTCCCGGAGCATCTGTTTTTATCTTTCCGGGTCCGACGTGGGTGTCTGAGACTTTGTAGCCGGCATTGAGCAAGGCAGACCTGTTAATGGCACATCACACTCATGTTAGCTCAGTCAGTTTGTTGGAATACACAATGTTTAATTTAGTTAGAATATTTATGTTTATAGAAAGGTTTAATATAATTTTTCTATGATTGTGTAAATATTCATAGAATTTATCATCACCTTTTTTGTTTGTAAAAAAAAAATGTTATATGAAAATAAAAGAAAGGTAAATTAAGGAAGTGGTTGCCCTCATGTTTACTGATCCAATGTTTTAATAATCTAAGGTTTAGGTTGTAAGAAAAGGTTATAGACACAATAAAAAAAAACCCCAATGAGAGACCACTGCCTGTCTAAGATTGAAGAAAATGACATGACCTAACACATAACCTCCAATAAGAGACCACCTCCAGGAGCACCCATATATATTAGGTGATCTTTCACTGGAGCCTCGACAGTATGGGGAAAGCTAACTTTATAACAACATAGAAAATAATAACATTTAATAGAAGGATCTTATAAAAAATTTAAAAAATTCAAATATTTAAAATAAAAGATGTGGGCGTCGGTGGAAGGATGGTCTAAACCGTTGGTTTTCGACCACTACGACCTGGGATCAAATCCCGCATTGTGAACTTTTTTTCCTGATAAAAAAATATGCTTAAATGGCCCCCCGATTCTTGCAAAAGTCCAACCCTACCAGTGAGTGCAAGTAACTAAATGGGTCTCTGGCTCACTTGTAAGTGCAAAAGTCAAACTGCTTTTCACATGTATAGACATGTGGTGCACTTATAGTAAAAGCAGTCGCCAACTTCTACTCACCATGATTATCATGGCCTGTGTACTGTGGCCTATGTACTAGGGATAATATAAAAGTAAAAAAATAAATAAAAGGTACATACAATAAAATCCCTTTATAGTGAACCCCCCAATGGAGCCAAGCTTTTGGTTCACTATAGCCAGGGTTCAATCCCTATATATATAAAAGTCAGTGTATGTATGTATGTGGGTATCTATGTCGGCTATACACGTCCACAATACGTAACTAATCTGACTGAAATTTTAACAGTATATAGAGTAGAATCTGGAAAAACTTATAATGAAAATTTCAGGTCTCTATCCCGAATATTCTTCGAGTTATTTACAAATTGCCTTGCAAATTTGCCTTTTCGTTCGCAAGCAGCGCCTCTAGCGGTGAAGATGGGAGGTAATATCAGCTGACCTAATGTACATGTAAAACGTGTTTTGACAGGACATAGAGAAAAATCTGGAAAATATATTTATCGGATTTTTAGCCAATAAAAAATAAAATTGACAGGTTCTGGTAAAAAAAAGTTGTTTTTTAGTCAGAAAATGATGATGACAATATTGCTGTATTATGTTTGATTATCAGATACAAAATTATATCGGGAAAAATTCAAAAAGCAGAGACCACGGGTGAAACCAGTTCATTTTTTTGTACGCAGGAACAAAATTCTAACAGAAAAACATTCATTCGAGCAGAAAACAAAAGCCAGATCATCTTTCTATAAAAATATCGCTTCTCAGACACAAAATTTGGAGCGGGACGTTTCACAAGAGTGACATCCACGGCGCCAATTTATAATTGTAACGAATAGTATTTGAAAATCAAAATAATATAATTTTCAAATATCGTTGTGAAAATATACATTTTTATTTTTATATTTTAAAAACACACAAAGTTTGGAGCGGGACGTTTCACAAAAGTGACATCCACGGCGCCAATTTATAATTGTAACGAATAGTATTTGAATAAAAACATTTAATCGGGTAAAACCTGGGCGGTGCCCGGGTCATTCGGCTAGTGCATTATAAAATAAAAAATGGGGATTATTTCAGGTTTATTATAAAGGAAGGTTCCCTCTCTCCCTATTTTAGCGAGGTTTTACTGTATATAAAGTAGAACCTCCCATGAGAGACCATGGCCTCAAAAACATGGATACACCAGATCTCTCATGGAGATCTTATCAGCGACTGTTATCCCAGGCTACAACGGAACAAGATGGAGAGAGAGTTCATTAGGGAGGTAACACCAACTTCCAGTAGTATGGCAGAACAAATAAATTACAGTAGAACCTCAATAAAAGGACACTCACACTAGAGGCCATCTCTCTTCAAAGGACAGTTTTCATTTGGAGCATTACCATTTTTACTAATTTAGCAACTCTCCTGTAAGAGGACACCTCTCTTTAAAGGGCACTTTGGCTCTGCAATTAGGTGTTGTCCTTTACAGGGGAGGTGAGGTCCCTTTCCAGATTAAAAAAAAAAAAAGACTTCGATTCACATTTCATCTTGCAGTCACAACAAGCTGACAATTTATGAAGGGAGGCATTGGCTCATGTTAAGGATAAATATAAAAAAGAAGAACTTACTTAAATGGGCTCATTTTTGGGGTAACCGCTCGGATCAGAGAAGCCATGGATGAAATGTCGTAGCAGAGTGGATTTTCTAACTCCTGGAAAACCATCAAGATAAATTTATTTCATCACATTACCATTATTATAAAGCATGGGAGTCAGGGGAAGGATGGTCTTAACCATTGGATTTTGACCGCTACGATCCGGGTTCGATTCCCACATTGGGCACTTTTTTATGTTTAAAAAAAAAAAATGCTTCAATGGCCCCCAATTCTTGCAAAAGTCCAACACCACCAGCGAGTGCAAGTAACCAAACGGGGCTCTGGCACATTTGTAAGTGCAAAGTCGAACTGCTTTTCACATGTGTAGACATGTGGTTCACTTACAGTAAAAGCAGTCGCCTACTTCTACCCACCATGATTATTATGGCCTGTACGTGTACTAGGGATAAGCCAAAAAAAAAATTATTATAAAGCTTGATAATTCGTGTAATCTTTACACAAGGGGATAAGAAACAACAATGAAGCATGACATTCTACCATGGCTAATAAACCAAAACCTCCCAATATTTTTTTACATCTCAGTGAGAACAGTGGGAAGTTTATGTTATTTGATGGATAAAAATGTCATAATAATAATTTTTAACGCTTTGCCAAATGTTTTCATTTTTGTCCGCTCCTGAAGAGGACAAAAGATTTTTGTCGAAACGTCAAGACAATATAAAAGATTTACTGGCCGAAGTATCTTTAATTTGAAGAACTATGAATGCCGGCCAGGCAGTCTCTATCTTTTCGAGAAAAATTTCATGCCTAATAGTTCAGTTTTTGTTTTTCTTATCCCTAGTATATGTGGTACAGGCCATGATAATCATGGTGGGTAGTTAGCGACTGCTCTTTTTACTGTAAGTGCACCACATGTCTACACATGTGAAAAGCAGTTCGACTTTTCACTTACAAATGTGCCAGAACCCTGTTTGGTTACTTGCACTCGCTGGTGGGGTTGGGCTTTTGCAAGAAATCGGGGGCCATTGAAGCATCTTTTTTTTTTTCAAATCAGAAAAAAGTGCCCAATGCGGGAATCAAACCCGGGTTGTTGGGGTCGAAAACCAACGGTTTAGACTAGCCTTCCACCGACCCCCAATAGTTCAGTTTAGTATATATAGATGGCATGTTATAGCATTACAATAAAATATTGCTCAGAGTTATGATTGACACTCACCTCTTGCACCAGGGTGAGAAGCCCAATCATGCGCGATTGCGTGCCGTAGTGTGAAGCATCCTGAACCTGTTCCAGAACAGAGGCCACAAACTTCCTGTCATGGAGAGGTCCGTTCCAGATAGGACCTCCTATCTGCATCACAGGAGTCGGTTATAGAGCTCTCTCTTTCTTTTACTCCCTAATACGCCTAATACTTCCAATAAGCAACCACCTCCTCAAGTAACCATACCTTCGTAATATCAAAGACGACCCAACGTTTCAATGAGAGACTATATCCAGGAAAGACCGGGTAAGTAGCTATTTTTTAAGGCGGTCACTTATTTAGATTAAAATTTAATCTGATTGGTCATATGACTGGTACAGAGCAGGAGGGACAAGCATCGGTTCTGTACTCCCAAGAGAACAACAGTGTTTGATTTCCAGACTTAAGTCTGGTCATCTACGGACAATGACTTTCCAGAATGGTTTCAGGGTTTTCCCACTATGTATTAAGTGCAATTCTCAGCCTGCAACCCCAAAACACATTATTGACTGTATTGACTTATCCATTGATGAGCTCTACTCTTCCCCGGCAGACACCATCAAAAGTCTCAAGCTTTACAAGCTTGATACCTTAATATGATTGAGTGGAGATAAGAAAGAAGAAGATATATCCCTGATATAGTGAACCCTTCTGTAAAGAACACCTAGTTGCAAAGCCAAAGCCTTTAGAGAGAGGTGTTGTCTTACTGGAGAGTTTCAAATGATAAAAAATGGTAATTTTAGTGGTGGAAATTGTCTTTTGTAGAGAGACCTCCTCTAGCAGGAGTGTAATCTCATGGAGTATGTTCTACAGTAGCTGATTATATGAAAAAAGGGACTCCAGAAAAAACAGGGACTGCTCCCTCGACATAAAAGATTAGAAATAAAAGGTAATAAGACCAAATCCAAATATATAAATAGTGTTAGAAGATTGTAACAGCATTGTTACCATCATCAGACACTATTTATTTGTATTTATACTTATTACCTTCTAGAATGGATATATGTCGAATCGGGGGTGTTGACTCACTGTGGGATTGCTATGGACTCACTGTCGAATTGTGTGGTTGGGTGGATATGATTGGTGATTAATGCCGCAGTCTTGGTCGAATGGTAGGGGCTTTCCACAGGGGAAGAACGAACACACCTGGATGGGGTAGAAAAGGACCTTTGCGATTGGGAGAAGTTGAGATTGGAGGTAGCTGGCCTTTCACATGGTGGAGCGTACACTACCTTGGTTGGAGCCTATGTTGAGTACACCTAGCTGGTAGCATGGTCACCTACCTTCTTTTTACTTCTTGTCCGAGATCATCGTCATTAACTCTCTCGACTTCTCATTGGTGGAGATCCTTCCACGTGCTCTCTGATGATTCGCTATCAATTTGTCATGCTTAAAGGTGATTGGCTTAGTACCTCCATTGTCGCCATGATTGCAATCCTCCAGGAATAAGAAGGCCTTTGAACTTAAGTTTTATGGGTCCAGGGCAGTGACCATTACTTCCTGGATGATGCAATCCTGTACTTTGTACTTTCCCATCTCGCGAGGCCTAACTTTTATTAAAGCTTTTGACGATACATTATACATAGATTGTGGTGGGGTTACATAATCCTATATACAGATTATCACATATATTTTATTCAGTGAAGAGTGTGTTGGAACAATCAGACATACCTGATGTCTGGAGCCACAGTGCTGGCAGTGCGGAGAGATGGGAGGGCCATGGGCATTGGAGAAGATGACTCTGCAAACACAGTATTTTAAGTTACACAATTCTTCTTTCTTATCTCCACTCAATCAAATCTGTAAGCTTGAGATTTTTTATGGTGTCTGCTGGGGATGAGTAGAGCTCATCAAAGAAGATTTGATATCCATAATTTTTTTTTTTTGCTTATCCCTAGTACACGTGGTACAGGCCATGATAATCATGGTGGGTAGTTAGCGACTGCTTTTTACTGTAAGCGCACCACATGTCTACACATGTGAGAAGCAGTTCGACTTTGCACTTACAAATGTGCCAGCCCCGTTTGGTTACTTGCACTCCCTGGTGGGGTTGGACTTTTGCAAGAATCGGGAACCATTGGCGCATTTTTTTTTTTAACAGAAAAAAGTGTCCAATGCGGGAATCGAACCCGGGTCATAGTGGTCGAAAACCAAACGGTTTAACCAGCCTTCCACCGACCCCCCGATATCCATAATGAATGGGTGAAGTAGAATGCCTCTGCTTTTGTCATTAAGACTGGGAGCACTATTCAGTAGCAGGCCACTAACTTAGCTCCAATGTGAAATGGCCACCTCTGACATAAGGAACAGACACTATATACAGCCACTCCTAACATGGAGTACATATCATCCTGTATCCCTGGTGCTCTTACAGGGTACTATCAGCCGGGCCAGCTGAGCCCAGGTTTTTTTTAGTGAACTTGTTGCTGCTCTCCCTCCTCCTTTTTCATCTGGGGTCGGCACCAGCAAAGGAGAAGTTCAAATTAAAGTAAATAGGCTAATTGGATTAAGCTCTTAAAATAAATATTCAGCTCTTAAACACAAGGTAATAAGACCAAATAAATAAATTGTGTGTGACGTTTTGGTAACAGCATTCGGTAAAAAAAGTGCTGAATGCACTCATTCAGCACTTTTGTCTGAAAATGGTAACAATGCTGTTACCAAAACGTCACACACAATTTATTTATTTGGTCTTATTACCTTTGTGTTTTATAATCTATAATACAAACTGTGCCTTATCACATATTGAGCTTTGTAAGTGCAAAAGTCGAACTGCTTTTCACATGTGTAGACATGTGGTGCACTTACAGTAAAAGCAGTTGCCTACTTCTACCCACCATGATAATCATGGCCTGTACCATGCATACTAGGGATAAGCAAAAAAAAAAAAAAAACATATTGAGCTCTTATTCACCATCTTATTTTGAAAGTGACCAGGATTCTATTGGGTTGATGAAAGAAGAGAGCAGCATGTCAGATAAACTTACTTGTCTGGAGAGGGACGTTCTACTACACCCATGGGCTGGAGGTGGAACATGTGGCAGCCTACGCAGTCGTACACCAAGGACAGCTTACTGCGCCACCACACAAGTTATCAGCGTAGGATCACACAAGTCAAATCCTGCAACCTACCTACTGGATTCCTTCACCTTGCTGGGACTGGAGTAGATCCGGACAAACACCCGCAGGTAGAAATCTACGCTGAAGGAAAGAAGAGGCACCATGTAACGGCCATAGCGGTTGGCATGGGACTCAATGCTCTGGAGGATGATGCGTAGAGCCTAGAATAACAGCAGGATAAGACAACTACAATGTCTACTGGATGCTACCTACCATCTCATGACAATATTTGGCCTTCAGTGAGGTGCCTCCATACTTAGCACGGGCGGTTGAAGAGGCATTGCCGCAGAGGGTGGCCATGTCAGTTGCCGTGACCAGTAGCAAACCTGCGCTCAGCAATTAGCTTAACACACACAATTTACCTTCCAAAATCACCACAGATAGAGTAGAAATTCCATGAAAGGACACCTCTCTACTAAAGACAGTTTTCATTGACAAAATTACCACCTGATCAATATCCCATAGGAAAAAAAAAAAAAAAAATTTAAATCATCGAAGAATTCATATGTATTCTGATAGATGGTGCAGGCCATCAGCAATACTCCTTTCAAATCCCAATAATTTTCATTGCAGTAAGAACAGTAAGATTTGTTACAATAGAACCTCTGTCTAAAGAACAACACCTAGTTACAAAGCCAAAGTGTCTTTTACAGAGAGGTGTGTCCTTTTATCAGATAATTGGTTTTTTTTTAAATCATTAAAACTATTTTAAAAAATCTTCATGTACATATTATATTTATTTATTATTATAGCATATTATATCCTTATTTAATACT
>CP092876.1:393335-408373 GCA_030710605.1 Cordylochernes scorpioides | reverse complement strand
AAAAAAAATAAGAAAGAGAAAGAGGGAAGCAAGAAAAAAAAACACAAAAAGAGTAGCAGTAAGAAAGTGAGGAGTGAGTGTCACTTGGCCTTCTTCTGAGATATGGACTTGTGGAAACCATAAAACGCCGTAGAAATATACTTATCCTGGGTCATATTGTCAATTATTGATGGAAGTGAAGCACAGAGTTGCCCAGAACAAGTTAAATAAAAGCTTTTAAAAAGGAAAGAGAAATAAGAATTGCGCAAAGCTGAAAACACCTACACGTCGTTCAACATATATTATTTTAAGCGGAAAATAACACAAAAAGAAAAAAATTACAAATAGAAATCAAAAGAAAAAAAAAAGGAGAAATAACGAAAAAAAGAACTTTGCATCAAATTTCTCTGACGGTAGCGTGGCCGAGCGGTCTAAGGCGCTGGTTTAAGGCACCAGTCTTTTCGGAGGCGTGGGTTCGAATCCCACCGCTGCCACTTTTTTTCTAGCTATTATAATAAATTAAACAAATATTTTAAGTCTTTCAACCTTAGCCTTTTTCTCTTATCTCATGGTGTTATCTCAACATAAAAAAAAAACTATCATCGTAGTGTTTTCCTCAAAATACTAATGCCTTTTCCCATTTCCAAGCTTGCTTGACTTGCTAAGATTCGACTATGTGGCCATTTAAAACATGGTCTTATAGTCCAAAATCCCAAACATACACATCCATCAACAATGGAGAAAAATCTTAACAGAACGAACATTGCACAATGAAATTCTGTTTAAAGAAGAATTAGGATTCATTTCTAACGAATATCAATGATTATTTTTTAAAAATCAGCGAAGAGTTGTTTATTAGTCGAGTTCAACTCTTGGTGACAATATGGGGACAAATATTCTACAATTTGATTTGCTAGTGGCCATCACTAACAGTTCTTCTGGTGACCTTCTGATAGCTTTCTTGACCTCTTCTAGCCTTCTCATTGAAGGTCTTCACCTCTCCTGGCCTCACCCGGCGATGATCCCCAGGCACCACCAACAGTACAATGTATATAGTGCTTTGTATATATTTTGCTTTATGTGTCCATCGGGGCTCAAAAATAATCCATTCTGGTTAGCAATCCTGTAAATAAAGATATTTCCTTGAAGGTCTTCCATTCTTCAGTCTTCCTTCAAATTTTCCCAACATCAACATTTTTTTCTAAACATTTACTCTCATTAGGTAAGCCTTTGTTTACATATTTTGGAATCTAGGGATTTAATAAGGCTTAGGGTTTAAGATTGATAAAGCACAATTTAGATTATAAATTATAACCACAAGGTAATAAGACTGTTGGATTCAAATGTAAATATTCATTAATTCATATATTTGAATTTTTTAAATTCATTTTGTTTTCATTAATTTATTTATTTCATTTTAATCTGTGAGAGTTATTTTGTTGCTTGGCACTGTTGGTTTTTTGTTGACATTTTTTAATCTGCTACCATTGGCATCATTGTTGTGAAGAAATGTAGGGTAGTCGGTTCACAAAACACTGAAGCGAGATTCGGTAGAAGAATTCGCTGTGATGATTCTTTGTGGGCTGTTGCAAGGATTTAAATAAGATCACTAAATAGCAGAAAGGAGGGGGTAAAAATCTCCTTCTAACTAACTTTATTTAATACATATTAAGAGGACAGAGGAAAACACGCGTCTGGTGGGTAGCAAAACCAGCCGTGTTCTAAATGTTTATGTCGCGGCTCCTTTGATGCAGGCAGGGGCCGCCGTGTTTACACAGCTGTCTGGGCTGCGTCCGGGATAATGGATCTCCACCATTCCACACACACTCCCACCTGTTTTTATCTAGGCACACAGAAAAACACAAATAATCGTCCAATCGGTTGGGTTTACAAATGGTTCTTCCCGATCTAGTCTGTATTTTTGCAGTTTTCACTTTATCGTTCAGCAAACGCGAAGAAGTTGCTGTTGATGATATTTCCAAGGGATATATTTTCTGAATAGGTCTTAGGAAGGTTCCTACTGCGGTTTTCACCTTCACTAATCTATTCACTCCATCTCTTCCAAATAATATCTCCTCGATCACTGCTAATGGCCAGAAGTTACGCTTTTTATTGTCCATACCAACTAGAACAACATCCCCAGCCTGGAGTGTTGGATTGTAAATGCGTCTGTTTCTCTGGACCAGGAGGGACAAATATTCCTTCCTGAATCGTGATTTCAACTCCTCCCTCAGCTTGCTCAAATAGCGCAGTTTCTGTGTCGTTGGATTAGATCCCATATTCTGGCACTCGGGAAACTCGACATCTGTCTGTTCTTGTAGAAACATGGAAGGTGATATTGTCACAAGATCATTCGGATCGTCGCTGACATAAGTCATGGGCCTTCCATTCATCACTGCCTCTGCATGACACAGCAGGGTCATCAATTGTTGATATGTTAATGTTGATGTTCCAAGCATTCTTTTTAGTATGTCTTTGAGGGAACGAATCAATCTCTCCCACCATCCACCCCACCAGGCAGCAGTGGGCGGGATGAATTTCCATTCAATACGCTTCACTTTCCCGTCGTTAGAAACGCGTTCCCAATCAATCTTTTTAAAGAAGTTATTGGCTCCTACAAAATTAGTTCCGTTGTCGCTGAAGATGGTGGATGGACGTCCTCGTCTCTTGATGAATCTCTCCAGGGCCATTAGGAAATCGTCTGTGCTGAGAGATATTACCAGTTCCAAATGTACACAGCGGTACACAGCACAGGTGAAGAGAACAACCCAGGTCTTGGTCTGATCTTTCAGATAGAGCGGGCCCGCCAGATCAATCCCTACCACCTCGAATGCCTTGGCGTTATGTACTCGAGTGGCAGGTAATGGAGCGTCTTCCACCACAACGGGTTTAGCGGAGAAGCGGCGACATGTGACACATCTTCTCACTATTTTCTTAATGGTCTGTCTCGCTTTTACTATCCAATATTTTTCCCGAAGTTTGTTCATCAAAAATTGTACACCAGCGTGGCAATTCTCAACGTGTGAATCACATATCATTTGTTCAATCAACGGATGAGTCCCATGTAATAGTACTGGCAAACGGAAGCCATATTCGTCGCTGCTGTAAATCAATTTTGTTTTCACACGCAGGATTCCTTCTACTTCACATACCTTCAGACCAGGTATAGAGTGGCTAGGGAAACACTCGGCCTGAACTAATTTCAAAAGCGCCAGCTCCGCTTCATCGATCTCCTTCACAGAAAGTTCGCCCTTTACTTTCGTTGAAGATCGGAGGATGTTGATGAACCTTCTAATCCACGCCATCATCCGCACATTTTTTATGAACGAGGAGAAATATTTCATGTACCAATGATCGGTACTCTTAACTGTTGTCACAGCAGCAATTTTCTTTCTTTCCGCACAGATTTCTTCTTCATTCAGGTCTTTATACCTGGAAGGCCAAAATTCTTCGGAGAGTTTTAACCAGGAAGGGCCCTCCCACCATCTAGACTGTATCAGTCGGGAGAGGCTGCATCCTCTGGAGGGTAAATCAGCTGGATTGCACTCGCTAGGAACATATCTCCAATTTACAGGATCACTAAGTCTGCATATCTCCTTCACGCGATTCCCGACAAAGGTACCCCACTGATCATCGCGCTTTATCCAAGCGAGGGCTGTTGTGGCATCAGACCAGAATACATTTTTGATATCTTTTAACTCTAGAGCTTCAAAGATCATCTTGTTTAATCGTGCTCCTACAACACAGGCTAAAAGTTCAAGTCTTGGTATCGTAGGTCTCTTGAGAGGAGCGACTCGAGACTTAGCCGCCATCATATGCACTTCAACTTTGTCACCAACCCGAGTCCGAAGGAAGACCACAGCAGCATAAGCTTCACTACTAGCATCAACAAACGTGTGTATCTGCCAGTCCTTCTGCGGTACCATCAATGGATTGAAATTCCTAGGAATTGCCATGCCTTTGTGCAGCTGAAGGTCGTCGAACCATAGGCTTAGTTCATCCTTGTAGTGACGGTCCAATTCATCGTCCCATGCCAACTTTAGAGTCCAAGCTTTTTGCAATAGAATTTTAGGCTTTATTAATATTGGACTCAGAAATCCAATAGGGTCATATATCTGAGCTAAGCAGGACAGGATACTCCTTTTGGTTATCTTGGGGGGTATGGCTACGGGAATTTCACATGACAAACAATCTTCCCTTTTATCCCAACATACACCAAGCACTTTAGATATCTCTGCTCCTTCAAAGGGGTAAGTATCGGAGGCCACGTCCAGGCTATGCTCCCAACTATGTTCAGGTCGAACATTAGACAGGTGGTATTCTATTACTGCCCCCAAAATGAAAGGACTACAGTTAACGCCGAAAACGACACGTCTATGTCGGAATACTTCTGTCTTTTCTCTATTTTGGGAATACCACAGAAAACGCAGGTAATCTCTGTCCCTTTCATTCACCTCAATCTGAAGAAACGCTTTCTTAATGTCTGCCACGACACCAAACTTGCCATTTCTAAACCTTAGCATAAGGTTGGGAATCATCTCTATGAGGTTAGGTCCCTTTTCAAGACAGTCATTTAAAGATGGGGATCTATAGACCTTGCTAGAAGCATCAAAGACAGGCCTGATAGGCGTAGTCCCACTGGAGAGTTTCACCACAGGACGATGAGGCAGGTAGAAGGCCTCAGCGTCGTGTTGTTCAGCTGGGACTTTCTCAATTATCCCATCATCCAACCAGCCTCGGAAAATATCATCATAGTCCTCATAAAGATTCAAAGAGATTAATTTCTTAGTCGTCTGTTCTAATCTCTTCATAGCAACCTCCCTGTTGTCCGCGATTTTAGCTTTCTCTACAGTCCACGGGAGGGAAACAACATATCTTCCAGAGACAGAATGTTGGACTGTTTTTAGAAAATGTCGACGCGCCAGTGCGTCTCTCTGATCTCTCTGTTTAACCTCAATAGGATCCATAATTCCAAGAACATCGAGATTCCACAGATTAGTTATACTGCTCTCCGAAATTGTCATCGTTGTAACATGATGAGCGAGTGAAACGTCACTACCTGGCTGACATTCTCCCATTAAAGTCCATCCGAAACGCGTCTGCGACGCAGTCAAGCCATTTGACAACACACAAGATTTCATCATGAAAATAGATCCCAATACATCGCATCCTAGAAGTATTTCAATTTCCATGTCATCCTTTCCAATATCAGGAACCCAGATTCTGCGAGTTTTGAGTTCTTTCAACCATGGCCCGCGGCTCAATCTTGGTAGGTTACCACAGATTTTTTGTTGGTCAAGAAGCTTCGCAACCATCTTAAAATTCCCCGATGCATGACCCAAATTGACTCTGTATTCTTGGTGGACACTTTCACTAGTATGACCTCCAAACACCACATGTTTAAGTGATTCCTGACCAATGGGAGATAGTCCGAGATCCTGGGCAGTTTTAGACAAAATATAGGATCGTTGGGAACCTGTATCAAGGAGGGCACGCACTACTTTCGCCGAAGTCGCACCTTCGACCTTAATCTTCAGAGTCTGTAGCAAAATCAGAGACGAAGCGCTAAGACCGGAGAATGAAACTCCGTTTTCAACTGTAGGAGAAGCGTCACAGTCTTCCACCTGTTCCTTGTCTTCATCCGCTGACTCTCGTGCAGGAGCATTAAGAGGGCATAAAATATCAAGGTGCTTCTTCTTACATCGATTACATTCAGTTATGCGCCTTCTACAATTAGAAGAGATATGACCTGGTTGGAGGCAGGAGAAACAACATTTAGCGTTTTTAATACGCTCTCTTCTTTCTTTAATGCTCATTCTGCGCGCAGCAAGACATTCTGTGTTTTTATGATCTTTATTACAAAAGATGCAATTCTGGGCACGTCCAGCAAATAGTCCAGAAGCCGTAGGTATCTTAGCAGGATGTGATTGTCTGCCTACGTTTTTATCCTGTTTCAGAGATCTAAGTCCAAACTTGGATCCAGCTAAGGCTCTGTCTTGTTCTGCTGCAGCTTCCTTTTGGAGGAACTCCATAATTAGGTCAACTCTAGTTTGAGTCGAATTATTAGCATCAATCTTGACATCATGGAGGGGACTTCTTTGCCAAGCCTTCATGAGTTCCTCTGAGAGACATGCCTCAATCATTGGAAATATAAATACAGACATCTGTCTGGCCTCAATCTTTAAGGATTCCAATGCTCTCAAATGAGTCACCAACTCATCATAAAATGATGTCACCTTCAACTGTTGTTTGGAGGAGCAATCGATCATAAGGCGTATAAGGTCCCTGACATAGACTTGTTGCAACAGTTCAGGCCTTCCAAATCTTTCAGTCAAAGTTTCTATAACTTTGGGGTAATTCTCGGCAGTCAGGGGGTAACTATCAACCAGTTTACTAGCTCTGGTTCCCGGCGACATAGACTGTACAAGATATTGAAACTTGTCGCTGTCTTCTAAAGTAGGATCGACATGTATCTTGTTGAACTGTGCCCACCATCCCAACCAATCTTTTATTTCTCCTGTAAACTTCTTTAATTCTATCTTGGGTAGTTTTACAGTTCTATGGTGTGAGCTAGAAGCGAAGCTCACTTCACTGGTCGTGGGACTGGATGCAGTGATCCTGGGTTCAACAAGAGCGAGACATTTTTTATATATCCTCTTATATCTCTGGGTATATTGCAAGGCTTCCTCATCGTCTTGCTCTAGTTCCTCTTCGCTAACGTCTGAAGTTAGCATGAAGTCTCTTATCTTGCCTTGGATCACAAGAAGCTCACCGTGAGTTTCTTCAATGATCTCTCTATTATATTCAATGTCCTCTAAAGGTATCGGTGGAGTACCTGACAGAAACTCTTCTGTCGTCTTCAAGTAGCGAGTTAGTCGCTTTCTAAGTACATTTCTATGTCTTTTTAAAATTTCCATTTTTACAAAAAACACTATAAACAGAGGGTAAAACAAAAGGTACTTATCTTAAGTCTTGACTTGTACTCCGCCGTTAATCCACTTGATCTTGCCTTGTCAGAAGCCCACCCGCGGGGACGCCACTTTGTGAAGAAATGTAGGGTAGTCGGTTCACATAACACTGAAGCGAGATTCGGTAGAAGAATTCGCTGTGATGATTCTTTGTGGGCTGTTGCAAGGATTTAAATAAGATCACTAAATAGCAGAAAGGAGGGGGTAAAAATCTCCTTCTAACTAACTTTATTTAATACATATTAAGAGGACAGAGGAAAACACGCGTCTGGTGGGTAGCAAAACCAGCCGTGTTCTAAATGTTTATGTCGCGGCTCCTTTGATGCAGGCAGGGGCCGCCGTGTTTACACAGCTGTCTGGGCTGCGTCCGGGATAATGGATCTCCACCATTCCACACAATTGTAATCCAAATTCGTGGTAATAAAACCTACTCTATTCTCTGCAAAATGTTTTATTCATTCATTCTTTATTAACTCAATTCTAAATAAATACCAAAGAATCTGAATCTACAAGAATTTGAACAAAGACCAATTCCAAATAAATATATAATGTGTGTTAAAATTCAGTATCCCTCGATAGCTCAGTTGGCAGAGTGGAGGACTGTAGATGTTTCAACGGTGATCCTTAGGTCGCTGGTTCAAATCCGGCTCGAGGGACTTTTTTTTTTTTTACATACCATGTATTTATTTGGACAAATTTACCTTGAAATTCTATTTATAGGAAATTCTGTGTTTATAATCTATAATCCAAATTGTGTAACGCATTATTTATTTGGATTTGGTCTTATTACCTTGTGGTCATTTAAGATTGAAATATTTGTCCTTTTATATATCTGTCCATAGCACTCTCTGAGTAGATTTATTCATGTCCACATTTCAAAAGCTTCAAACCTTTTTTTTTCTTCTTTTCTGAGAGTTCAGTTCTCACATCCATGACTACATGAAATACCAATTACTCTACAATTCTCTATTTGTGAAAAAATAATAGAAAAAATAATAAAAAGTCAGGTGTTGATATTAATTTTTTTTTTTTGCTTATCCCTTGTACACGTGGTACAGGCCATGATAATCATGGTGGGTAGTTAGCGACTGCTTTTACTGTAAGCGCACCACATGTCTACACATGTGAAAAGCAGTTCGACTTTGCACTTACTTACTTATTAAAAATAAAAAAGGCATATCCTAACCAGGAGCACATGTGCTTTTCAGAAGGCAGACCGCCATCTAGTGGAACAGAAGTCAACTAAACATTGATTTAGCCATTTCCCTGATATTTGGCCAACCCAATTTCTTAATAAATCAAGATTTTAGTTTATTTCTGTTCGGGCGCTCTGCGCTTCAAAAAGTACATGTGCTCCTGTTCAGGATATGCCTTTTTTATTTTTAATTCTCTATTTATTCTTTAATTAAATGCCTTTATCTCTCTCTTTCTCAGTACCATCTTGGTCTTGAGGTAGGTAACACCAGCCAACACCTAGACCTACCCACTCTGTGGGAAAGAACTCTCGCAGTCCATCGGTGGCGGAGTCTTTCCCGCGGTGGGCGCCACCAATGAAGACCTTGTATATCTAAAAAGCACATGTGCTCGTGGTCAGGAGATGCCTTATTTATTTTTAATATTTTTATATATATGTATATTCATCAATTATTATTATTATTTTTAATCTATTTATATATATTTTTCTTATATTTATCATTATATAATCATATTTATTCATGTTTATGTATTTAACCTTATATAATCTTATATGGACTTTTAAATAAAGTAGTTTCAATCTCAATCTTTCTTTTTCTCATAATCATGTCTAATTTGTCATGTCATTGACGTGCCTTCCTATTCTTCTTTTTACTTTCTCTAACCAACCTCCCATCAATCCTGAATGCTAAGAATATGAAGTATTCAACTTCATCAATTTTTTTTTCTGTTTGAATTTTGAAGATACAGTGTCGAATTTCGATAATTCAAAGCCCAAGGGACAAAAAAAAATCTAATTATCCAAAAATTCGAATTAAAAAACGGAAATTCTATTTATAGGAAATTCTAGGGACAAAGATAAATTTATATAAAAGGACGTACCTGAATCTGTAAAGAAAAAAAAAATCTCAAAATATTCTGAGAGATTTACAAATTTACTGTGCAATAAATTGATAAAGAGGGAGCAATCTCTCGAAATATTTTGAGATTTTTTTTTTTTACAGATCCAGGTACGCCCTTTTATATATAAACTTAATTGATGAATCGCCTTTTGACTCAAACAAAGATACTTACCTGGCATCGGTGGACGAGTAGGTAACACCTCGATTCCTTACAGTCATGAACTGGGATTGATTCCTGCGTTAAAAATTTGTTTAATATATGAATAACCTTCACATATTATTCATTGTATCAATTATCATGAACTAGGTTGCTCTTGTTGAGCGGTACCTATTAATGTGATTTTGAACCGATTCAAACAAAGATAAATATTCGAATTGAAGATGTTTTGAATTATCAAAATTCTACTGTCTTAATATTATCAGTAAAATTAAATTTAATTGCCATCTATCGTTAAAATTTTACACAAATAAATTTACTGGCAATGCGTTTCTTTTAAATATCATCATGAGCCAAGCCCTCTCATTCAATAACTCATATCATTGCAGTAAGGTCTGTAGAGATAATATTTGATGATATTTAAAAGAAACGCATTGCCAGTAAATTTATTTGTGTTAAATTTTAATATTATCAGTAGTTATAATTTAGGTATTGCTGATATATCAAATTTATAAATCGAATTTTCAATTTCTTCTTTTTAACATTCTCATTAATCCCATTTAGGTCTTCTTTGTTTTCTGCAAATATTGTGGTATGAGATCAGCATAGGTTATTTATTTTAATTCCTCTACATACAATGTATGTAAACCAATTTATATTTTATCGATATATATAAAAGAGAAATAACAATTGGCAATTATAAAATAAATACCAATATGGGCGATTGCATGTGCAAAACCAAAAAACGCAATGTCAGTGAGATTCTAGAAACTGGTATACATCAGCCATCACTAAAAAAGAATGTTTCCTTTAAAAAAGATTTTGATATTCAGCCATTTGATCCTAACGAGGCACCAAAAGTCCTCAAAAAGACTAAAAAAATCAAGATGAGAGAAGATTGTCTTTTTGTCCTTGGCAAAGAATTCTCAGAGCTACCGGCACCTGCCTCAACTCCAGATGAATGGTTTCCAAATTCAACCTTCTATAATATTTGGATTTTAAATTCTGCCATCGCCAAGGTTCAGAACATCAAAGATGATCAAGAACAAAAGGAAGTTCGTCGTCTTGAAAAGAAAAATAAAAAGCGGGAACTTCGCCGACAGAAAAAAGAACGAATCGCGGCAGAACTCGAGAATATGGAACGTACAACTCCACATCGTATGTATCTATTTCATATTCCTATTGTTCTTGAAAATAATTTTTAGCAAAAAATCTTTTTAATTGTTCAAAAAGTTATCAAAAGTTTGTTCTCTTTGTTAAAGTGGTGGTGTCTTGTCTATCCTGGTATCATATTTCCCACTGGTTCCACGGACTGCAGGCACCAGCGCGTCGGCTCCCTCGGACGCAGTAGCATGGAATGGATAGTCAATTTCTGATTTTGTTGCTCCATGGAAAGGGGGGTGCCCCGTTAGTCAGTCACATTTCAGAGCTCCCTGTTCACGGTTACCGTAGCGGCTCGGGGCACCCTACAGGGCGCAAGCCTTCAGCAACTTTCAGTTGCCCGATAAGGAGATGCCTTTTTTATTTTCTTAATTTATGAAACTTATCTCAGTATAATATCACATTTGTACTATCTTTTTTTCACATTAGATGTAGGGTTTATTAGAGTGGGGGCTTTTTTTTTCAGGCGTGGTTATTAAAAAAGTGTGGATTTTAAAAAAGACATGTGGGCTCTAATGATGAGTGGTCTTTAATGAGGCGTTGTCGTTAATGAAACAGGATCACTAGAAAGTGTTTAACTTTGCACAAACTAATTACCACATACCTACATTTTGCAGAAAATTCTGAGATACCTTTAGATAATAATTTTAAGATTTTACGGAGTAAACACTTTAACTTCTATCTTAATTTACATTACTCAGTTATTGTCTTATTTAAAATAGAGTGCGAATGTGTTTAAAGGAGCTGGAAACTCCATCTTCTATGTCCGACTTGGCTATAAACGGACAGCTGAGGAGAAGCCAATAAATCTTTGGTCTACATGAACAGGTAACAATAGGGTCGTGAATTTGAGATTAAGGTACAGTAGAACCTCCATGAGAATACACCCGCGCTAGAGGATAACTCTCTACAAAGGACAGTTTTCATTTTCATGATTACCATTTTTACTATTTAGTAACTCTCTGGTAAGAAGACACCTCTCCCTAAAGAACAATTTAGCTCTGTAACTATGTGTTCTTTACAGAGAGGTTCTACTGTCGTTGTAATTTACAAATATAGTATGTTCCTTACAATGAATCTGAACTTGTATGTATGCAAAAGAGAAGATGATCTTACCACAATTTACATTGTAGGGTAAGTAACTATACATTTCTATTGGAATCTATCAATATAGATTTTCTCTATAAAGAAACGCATCCTCGAACGCTTTAAATCTATTAATTACATTCTTTAGAGGATTTCAACCTTCTTTACATAGATTTTCTCTATATAACAAAAAAACTATCAAATGTACACTCATGGACAAAACTTAAGGAAGTGTAAAGTCTTTGATGTCACCGATAATCCGTTTTTTTTAAGGAGACAGAGACAATTTTGTTCACTATTCACGCAGTTCCTCTGGATTGTGGCATGGGAAATACATGCCGCCCTGAGGAGACAGTTTTATGATCCATCGTGTAGCACATGGAGCAAGGGAAGCCGTACTCCAAGTAGGGCTAAGGCAGAATCGTCCTTTGCAGTCACAATGATCTTCTTTGGAAGAGTCTTTTCTCCTCGTTCCTTATTCAGGTCCAGCCAGGTGTAACCGCCGGAAGTGTTCAGGGCAAAGGCGATGGAGACCACCTGGCAGTAAGGCCTAAGGGTTCTGATGATTCGATGACGTAAGACACCATTAGATAGCGGGCTACCTAGACCGAAGTCTGTATGCCTGGATGACGTAAGACAGAAAAGAGATTCGGCCCTGCAAAGCAGAGCCAGGGATGATATAGACTCCTGTGGTCCTTGCATCCCCTCCTCCAGTCACCTAGCCAAAGGAATGATGCATTCTCCATGCACCGAGCGGCCATTTGTATGGCCCCTCACGCCCGCCTTTATGGTCTAGCTCAGTGGAGTCGACCAGACTTCCAGAGGCGTCTTCGATAGTTACTTAGCCAAGTTGCTGTCCGGGCCCTCTTGTTCGGACTTGGGGAAAACCCGTCCTACGTTCCGATAGGACTTAATGGATGACGTAAGGCAGGCCACTAATGGTCATTTTTTCTGCCTTCTTCTTGCTAGGGCAGGACTCCGTTGATCAACAGTCTTTCTTCAATGATGGTCTCCGCCATTTGAGGTCTCTCCAAGCCAACTAGGATCTGTCCGGAAACTTTTCCAAGATGCAAAATTTTTGCATTATAAATAACACAGGTCTACAAAAAAAAACTTTTTTTTTTTGCACAAGAGAACCTGATGGTGTTTCTAGTGTAACTTTTCATGCTGAACTCAAAATTCTAATCAGAAATTTCCCATCACCCATGGTTTTTGCCTGATGGTCATTTTTTAGTATTGGGATAAATACAGTAATAAATGCAACTAATGTTACATAAGCATTTTTTAAGTTACATCATTAACTAAGCTAGCGCTTTATTTTTGACAAGAAGAGTTAGTATGTGGAGCCAAAAGCTTTATTTTATTTGTTATTAATTAAATGTTACTCTTTACGAATCATAAATATTAATTTAAATAACAAATTATTGATATTTTAATTGAATATATATAATTTATTATTATATAATATTATAATCTGTTTTGCTTTCAACTCAAAAATAACGACAAGCTCTGTAATGCTATTTGCTCATTAACACTTTTAATATATATATTTAAATTGAACCTAACGATTTGTTTAATAGATTTGCAGCAGAAGTGACAGGTAAATTTGAAGTGATTAGTTTATTCTTCTCTATCGATTTGCTTTTATAAATCGTCTGCACTAGACTGTGTCAATATGCCGAGGCGTTGCATTAATATTCCTGATATTTTCTGTTATATTTGTGGGGAATTAACTTTCAAAGTTCAAAGGCGAAACTTTACACCGCTCATCAAAAAGTGCTATGAACTTTATTTTGGCGTTAAAGTCGGTGACCTAGATAAGACTTGGGCTCCTCACCATTGTTGTGTAATTTGTGTTCGACATCTTACAGGGTGGATTAAAGGTGAACGTCATATGCCTTTTGCGGTTCCAATGATATGGAGGGAACCTAAAGACCATTCTTCAGACTGTCATTTTTGTTTGACAAAGACTACAGGTATTACATCCAAATCAAGACATACAGTTGAATATCCAGATTTGCCTTCTGCTATGAGACCGGTTCCTCATAGTGATATTTTACCTGTTCCACAGCCTCCTGAAAATGTAATATTTAGTGACGATGATTCAGATAGACGAGAGCAACAGTGGGATGACACAAATTTTGAAGCAGGTGCTTTATCTGAACCTCATTTATTAACCCAAGGAGATTTGAACGACCTCGTACGTGATTTAGATTTATCCAAAAAACAGAGTGAACTTTTAGGCTCTAGGTTAAAAGGCTGGAATCTGCTGCATAAAGGCACAAAAGTATGCTTTTTTCGCAAGCGTCAAGATGAATTTCAAGACTTCTATTCACAAGAGAATGATTTAGTATATTGCAATGATGTTGTTAGTCTAATGGAAGCGCTTGGTCATGACCATGATACAGAAGAGTGGCGTTTATTCATTGATTCTTCAAAAATTAGTATGAACGCTGTTCTCCTTCACAATGGAAATAAGTTCCCATCAGTGCCAATAGCACATGCATCCAACATGAAAGAGACTTACGAAAACATGAAACTGCTTTTGAAAAAGATAGAATATGAAAGATACGGTTGGAAAATATGCAGCGATTTGAAAGTCGTTGCTCTCTTGCATGGATTACAGCTTGGATATACAAAATTTTGTTGTTTTCTGTGTGAGTGGGATAGCAGGGATAGGGAAAGGCATTACATTAAAAAATCTGGCCAAACCGTAAAATCTTTACTCCAGGATATAAAAATATTGCAAATCTACCCCTGATCGATTCAGAAAATATTTATTTACCACCATTACATATTAAACTGGGATTAATGAAGAACTTTGTCAAGGCAATGGATCGAAATGCCAGTGGATTTGCCTACCTAAAACAAAAATTTTCTAGTATAAGTGAAGCGAAGATTAAAGAAGGCATTTTCGTTGGACCTCAGATTCGAGAATTGCAGCAGGATGGAAATTTTCAAAATAGTTTGAATGAAGTTGAAGCAGCAGCATGGAATTCCTTTAGAAACGTTTGCAAAAACTTCTTAGGAAGTGTCAAGGTTGAAAATTACCGAGACATAGTTAATGATCTGTTGCTTTCCTACAAGGCACTGGGATGTAACATGTCCCTCAAGATCCATTTCCTGCATTCACATCTAGATTTCTTTCCAGATAATCTTGGCGCAGTTAGCGATGAGCATGGTGAGAGGTTTCATCAAGATATATCAAGCATGGAGAAGCGGTACCAAGGTAAATGGAGTCCCGCTATGCTTGCCGACTACTGCTGGACACTCAAGAGGGTTCTACCACAAGCAAATTATAGAAGAAAATCCACTGTCACTGCTTTTCAATAAATAAATATGTTTCGTTTATATATGCCTATATATTAACAATATTTCCAAATTTCAAGTAGGTGTATCTCAGAAATATTGCGTAATAGAAAAAAACTAATGGTATATTTGGATTCAGGGCATGTAGATAAGATGCTATTTCTTTGTGGACAAAGAAAAATATTTTTTGATAAACCAGTGTAATGTAATAAGGGTTATGCAAAACTGCTTACGTAACATTGTTTGCATTTTTTTACTGTATTTATCCCAATACTAAAAAAA
>CP092876.1:360800-393235 GCA_030710605.1 Cordylochernes scorpioides | reverse complement strand
GAACAGACGCCATCTGCAGCCACTCCTAACATGGAGTACAAACACTGCTCATCCTGTATCCCTGGATTAGGAGCCCTTACAGGGGTACTATCAGCCAGGCCAGCTGAGTCCAGGTTTTTTAGTGAGCTTGTTACTACTCCGCCTCCTCTTTTTCATCCGGGCTTGGGACCGGCAAAGGCGGAGTTAAATTTATAAATAAAATGCTCCAATGTTTAATGATATTCAGCTATATTATGATGCATTAGTGCGCCATCTGTTATGAAAATTCTATATTATTATAGACGCCAGGCTCTCCCATTAATTTTTCCATTGCAGTAAGGGCAGTAGAAATTCTTTCAAAAATAATCATACAGGTCTATAATAGTTTAAAATTTTCATATTCAGCTATAGTTTACTATAACCATTTACTAAGTATTAAGGGGGTCAGTGGAAAGATGGTCTAAACCATTGGTTTTCGACCGCTACGACCCGGGTTTGATTCCTGCATTGGGCACTTTTTTTTTCTGATTTAAAAAAAATGCTTCAATGACCCCCGATTCTTGCAAAAGTCCAACCCTACCAGCGAGTGCAAGTAACCAAACAGGGCTCTGGCACATTTGTAAGTGTAAAGTCGGGCTGCTTTTCATATGTGTAGACATGTGGTGCATTTAAAGTAAAAGCAGTCTTTACTACTACCCACCATGATTAGCATGGCTTGTGCCACGTGTACTAGGGATAGGCAAAAAAAAACCTAAGTATTAACTAAGGATATAATATGCTATAATAATAAATAAATATAATATCCTCATGAAGATTTTTTAAAAATAGTTTTATTGATTAAAAAAAAAAAAATAATTATCTGATAAAAGGACACATCTCTCTGTAAAAGACACTTTGGCTTTGTAACTAGGTGTTGTCCTTTAGACAGAGGTTCTATTGTAACACATCCTCATGTTCTTACCGCAATGAAAATTATTGGGATTTGAAAGGAGTATTGCTGATGGCCTGCACCATCTATCAGAATACATATGAATTCTTCGATGATTTAAATTTTTTCTTTTTCCTATGGGATATTGATCAGGTGGTAATTTTGTCAATGAAAACTGTTTTTTGTAGAGAGGTGTCCTTTCATGGAATTTATACTCTATCTGTGGTAATGTTGGAAGGTAAATTGTGTGTGTTAAGCTAATTGCTGAATGCAGGTTTACTGCTGGTTACGGCAACTGATATGGCCACCCTCTGCGGTAATGCTTCTTCAACTGCCCGTGCTAAGTATGGAGGCACCTCACTGAAGGCCAAATATTGTCATGAGATGGTGGGTAGCATCCAGTAGATATTGTAGTTGTCTTATCTCACTCCTGCTGTTATTCTAGGCTCTACGCATCATCCTCCAGAGCATTGAGTCCCACGCCAACCGCTATGGCCGTTACATGGTGCCTCTTCTTTCCTTCAGCGTAGATTTCTACCTGCGGGTGTTTGTCCGGATCTACTCCAGTCCTAGCAAGGTGAAGGAATCCAGTAGGTAGGTTGCAGGACTTGACTTATGTGATCCTACGCTGATAACTTGTGTGGTGACGCAGTAAGCTATCCTTGGTGTACGACTGCGTAGGCTGTCACATGTTCCATCTCCAGCCTATGGGTGTAGTAGAACGACCCTCTCCTGACAAGTAAGTGTATCTGACCTGTTGCTTATCTTCTTTCATAAACCCAATAGAATCCTGGTCACTTTCAATAAAGATGGGTGAATAAGAGCTCAATATGTGATAAGGTAGTTTGTATTATTCTATATACAGTTACGAGCGTCATGCGTTCTTCATCTCTGTCACTGTTTGCTTTTTTTTTGGAATGGCGCTCTCCTATTGGTTTGCTACGATGACGCCGCCACTGCGTGAGACACTTTGTTTTTGACTTTGCCCCCCCCACTCGCTTATTGGTTTTTGTAACTATTGTGTTGGAGCGGGTCGCTCCTTAAATAAATGCATGTAATATTATAAAGAATATTGTCTAATAAATAATTATGTACCATGTTGGATATAATGTATTCTGTATGGATTCAAATAAAGATGGCAGTCAAAGGACGTGGAGATGGAAGAAGTAGAAGAGAAAAGAACGACAGATCCAAGTCGTGTATCTAGGTCACTTAGAACAAAGAGGCCCTCATATTCCAGAGTTGAATGTCCTGAGAGATTGGGATGTTAGGCAAAGCTCCTTCCCGACCAACCATCATGGCCGACAGAGACAGGGACCAATCAAAGGTCAAGCAGGGTCCCACATGACCCAAGCCGGGGGGTGGGGCAACCAGAGTTCGGTCGGTAACGTGTGTGTCAAGACGTGTGTGTGCATCTTCTAAAAGTAGTGCCTCGAGGTCCAAGATGTGAGTCATCTCAATCCAATTTAATCGCGAAAATCCTTCCATCTCCTCTCCCGAGCCGCCAATGATTAATATTCCGAGGTGTTTTGTGATTCATTAATCGATATAGTGTGCCGATTTTTTCATCCACCGCCATTGATAACGACTGCCCAAACATACAAAAATCCCATCCACTCCCGAGGATTCTCAGGACAAAGCACTTTATCACAGTGAAGTCGACAAGCATTTTTTTTTATATTATAGAGAGTCGATAAGATTCTCAGGATCCTTTTCCCATATATCACAGAGAGTCGACAGGATGGACGAGAAAAATGAAACGCAAGACGCGGAGGAATACACCGCAGAGGGAGAAAACAACCCCGCCGTAAGTACTCCCAAAATAGAACCACCCCCTCCGTCGGCAGAGTTGCCGGCCGTCTTGGCACGCCTCGCGGCGTGTTTATCTGCCCTTCAGACCACCAGCGACCGCGTGACCCATCGGACGGAGATAGAAGTCCAGAGCTTCGACGGGACCTACCCAGCCGCCCAGTTCTTTCGGACATATGACCAGAAAACAGACTGGGATGGTCTCACCAACACGGAAAAAGTGCTCCGCCTACCCCGTTACCTGAACAACAAACCGCTAGAACACTTCAGGAGGCTTCGGATGGAGACCCAACATTACATCCAGGTGAGACAGACCTTCCTGGATCTCTATCCGGAGACCAATGAGGCCACGTATGCCCAATACTTCTCCATGAAGCTGGCCGGACAGCCCAACCTGGAAGAATACTATCGGAATAAGACCGCGCTGGGTCTACAACTGGGCCTCCCACAAGAGGTCATCTTGGAGACGCTCACCGAGGGGCTGCCACCCTCCGACCAGCGCCTCGTCCGCATTGTGCCGCCAGAGAACCTAGGTGCATGGTTCCGGCTGGTGCAGCGGATCCGCGGCAGCGGCGCACCATCTCCAAGGCACCCAGACGAGCACGCACCACCCCTACTGGGCCCCTACGCACCGGTGCGACCTAGTCCAAGAACAGTGCCAACCAGGTCGACCCCGCCAACAGACTGCCGTTTTTGTGGTGGACTACACTGGCACTCTGAGTGTCGTCTCAGACAAGCCCCGCAGTTGCCCCGTGCCTCCGGAGACGCACGAGCAGCGCGCAACTAGCGGAACAACGGCCGCGAGCCCAGCCCCATCACCAAGCGTCACGCGCACAAGCCACTGGGATAACCAAGGGAGCCCCAGACCAGCAGCCAACAGGTAGGCCTACTGACCAGGCCTTTCGTCAACCTGACAATTAGTCTGCCAATCTCCCATGGACTGTCCCTACCATTCCTGATAGACACGGGTGCGTCCGTTAACCTAGTGTCATGTGCCATATATAAAAATTTAAAGAATAATTTCCCTGACCTAAATTTAATAACTAAAAAAATAGTAAATTTACAGACAATAGATGGCCACGTGCCAACAATAGGCCAGATTACCTTCCCCCTGTCTATTCATGCCATAACCCAAAACGAAGTATTCCACGTGGTGGACGCCCCTCTACCATTTGGAATACTTGGTATTAATACCCTCCGTAAATTCAAATTAAAAATCGATTTTGCACATGGCACTATGTACCAACTCGACGCACCTTTGTCGCCCCTGACCTACCACTTTGCTGTGTTGCCCGAAAGGTGCACATATTGGGAATGCCAGGCGGACCTATGCAAGGCCCACACTATTTTTCCGCCTTCCGCCAACAATACCCAATATGCGCATTTTTCGGACAACACGTCCACAACCCAGGGACTCACCCAACCACCGCACCATGTCCAATCAAAGAACTTTTTTAGAGCCAACTGCTCTTATTATAGGGTCAAGGTACCAGAACAACCACCCAATGCCAACCTCTCACACCCCACCAAGGTCCAAACGGACCACCTTCACCATACACCCAAACATCCCCATTCCACACACCATTCCATGTACCACACACACCACCCATTATCACCAGAACACCTCCCAGGGATCCCCATAGACAATCAACCGCAGCCACCGTATCCACCTCAATTCCCGGCGCTATTGCGCCAATACCAACACGTGTTCTCCCGGAACAAATTCGCGGTCCCATGCCTAAAGGTTCCCCCAGTAAGAATCGCCACCAACTCCGACAAAGTCGTCACCATCCGCCCATATAGGGTACCGATATGCGACCAACGGGAAATACGCAGTCAGATCCGACAGATGTTGGATAATGACATCATTGAGCCGTCCTACTCCCCTTTCTCTAGCCCGGTCACCCTAGTGACCAAGCGAGACAAGACCAAAAGGTTTTGTATCGACTATAGGAAGGTGAACGAGGTCATAAGCTCCGATGTCCATCCACTCCCGAGGATCGAAGATATACTGGACCGTCTCGCGCGGGCCAAGTATTTCTCGACTGCCGACGTCTCCTCCGCATATTGGCAAGTGCCGATACACCCTGATTCTCGACCACTGTTGGCCTTCGCCACGATAGACGGGTTGTATCAGCCCACCCGATTGCCTTTCGGACTTAAGACCAGTCCACAGATCTATGAAAGGGCAATCAATCAGGTCCTGCAGGGGCACGGACTTGATTGTGTGGCGCACTATTTTGACGACTTTGTCATATATTCGGAGACACTGGAGGAACACCAAGAACACCTGCGCAGGTTTTTCGCGTTCTGCGACGCGGAGAACTTGCAACTCAACCTCACCAAATGCGAGTTTTTTAGGCAGACCATCGAATTTCTGGGGTACACAATCACCGCTGGTACCACCACCCCACTTATCCGCAATACCGACGTAATCCACGCTATCCCACCCCCGAACAATCGCAAAACGCTGCAATCCTTCTTAGGCGCCGTGAACGTCTATAATAAGTTCATCCCGGACTATGCCCGTTTGCGGACCCCACTCAACAACCTTCTCAAGAAGGATGTGACGTGGGACTGGGATGACAAATGCCAAAAGGCGTTCACCAGCCTGAAGGAAAGCCTCACACAACACCCCGTATTGCACCTCTACAAGGATGAACTACCATGCCAGGTATATTGCGATGCATCAACACTTGGCATTGCAGGCGTCCTCAAACAAGTCCACTCCGCTGGGAAGGCCTACCCAGTCCAATATTTCAGCCGCGCTCTGCGTGTACACGAGCGGAACTACACCATCTCCGAACTAGAATGCCTCGCCATTGTCGAGAGCGTGGAGAAGTTCCGTGTGTATCTAATGGGCAGAAAATTCACCATATTTTCTGACCATCACGCACTGCAGTGGCTGAAGACGATCAAAAACCCGTCAGGCAGATTATTCCGATGGAGTTTGAGGTTATCGTGTTACGAATACGAAGTCCGCTACATAAAAGGATCACTACAACATGAAGCGGACCTCCTATCCCGTAACCCGTTTTGTGGATTCTTAGACGCCACCATCATTAAGAACCACCAACTCACTCCTTCGGGAGAATCTAAACTGACCATTGATCGAAACGGACTGCAAACCCTAAAGCGTAGAGGTGTAACCAAAATTGTCGTCCCTGACGCCCTCGTTCCCGACCTACTAACAAAGGTGCACAGTCGGTACAACCACCCGGGCATATCCCAGATGACCAGGCTCATCTCTCCCCAGTACTACTGGAAGGGGATGTCAGAAGACATCTCCAAAACCACCAAAGCCTGCGCCATCTGTCAGTCAACAAAACCCCCTCGAGGTCCCACGTTTGGGGAACTAGGACAACTTCCTGTGGCCACTCAGCCTTTTGATCTGGTCGCCCTCGACACCATAGCTGGACTTGCCAAATATGGTAACGCCAAAGCTTACCTCCACGTTGTGGTGGATCACTTTTCGCGCTACACGTGGACCTTCCCCTCAAAATCTACCAGCCTCACCACCTATCAACAGGTGATAAAGCGAGTGTTGCAGGACGGCTCTCCGAAACGCCTACTCACGGATAGAGCGCCTGCGTTCACCTCACCAAAGTTCAGGAAGTTCCTGATTAACAGGAACATCCATCCCCTGCTCACCACCAGTAACAACCCCCAAGCTAATGGTCTATGCGAGCGCCTGAACGCTACCTTAACAGGCAAACTAAGGTTACTCCATTTGGAAAACCCCAAAGCCGCATGGACTAAGCTGGCGAAGCGCGTTACTGTGGTGTATAACAACACGCCCCACTCAGTTACCGGGTTCCCACCTGGCTACCTGATGTTCGGCGTTCTACCTCCCGAGCTCACTGAGCATGTAAACCCCTACCCCGTTTTAACCACAGCCCGACGGATAGCCCATGAACGTACCCAGGCCAAGCACCTCAAGGACAAACATGCCTACGACCAACAACATAAGACACCCCATTTTGAACCCGGAGATCTCGTGTTGGTAAAAGTTTACCATCACCCCAACACAGGCAAACTGGCTCCGTATTTCACGGGTCCCTACGAGATCTTAGAGATCATCTCTCCCAACGTGGTGAGAATAAACCGACCCAACCAACCTCTAAATCGGAATACCGACACAGTCCATGTAAATAAATTACAGTACTATAACGAAAATATTCGTTATATCGCACCTCCCACTCTGATACCACACCCTGCTAAACCCCAATCTAGGACGCTACCACCACTGTTCGAGCACCTCACCCCAGACCTCTTTACAGTTGAGCGCTTTGCTCCTACAATAGGCAATTGTACCACTACCACCCCTGTTGACCCACAATGTAACATTATCGCCCAACGCGATATTCCCCAACCTGCAATATCCCGTCCAACCCATATAACCAAAGTTAAAACCCCAATCCCTACAGTTAGGGCTGATCCCAAACCAATTCCCTTACAGGCAAGGTTTTTTCGTAACGTGAAAACCTTCCCCTTGTTCCACCTCCTATACCTCATCAACCTTTTCATCCTACCCACTGTACTATTACCCATGGCCACCCTACTGTATGTCAGTGTCTATACACTGCAGCCCAACCGTCTCTTCCAACTACAGGAAGCCCTATTCGAAATAACCATCGCCGTAGTGGAACTAATCCATCGAACCATAGGAATAATTCTCCCGGAGTTATGGACCATCCTTGTCCACAGTCATGCCTTGGTCGCTCTAATAGGTGAAATCATAGGAGAGATTTTCCAAACCCTCTTTAGAGCGCGCCAAGTCGAATAGCAATCTCCCCACCTTTACAAACACTCGTCGATCACCCCGCTGTCAGCTGGCGTCCACTTTACAGAAACCTTCCGCCGCGCCGACGTCACGTCCTTTCCGATCACGTGACCGACGTCACATCCTCCCTGCGGAATGTAAACAAACCCGCCGTCACTTTTCGCGTGTCACCACACTTAAAGTTACTTTCTGGAACATACACTCACACACACTCGCATACATTCACGCACCTATATAGTTTTGGCAACCTTATGACCTACGACCCTATAATAAACAAAGATTGGACATTGTTATGTAAAAAAATATTCTTCTTTTGTGTATATTTTTGTTAACCAATTTTAAAGGACTTGTACACAACCAGCACTTTTATTTTTTTTTATTTTTATTTTTTTTATTCCCACCATCCATGTCTATCACCCTTTCAATTTCTTAATCACCTCAAGTTTATTTTTTCCTTTTATTGTTTAAACCTTGTTTTGTCCTAACTGAATGAACAACTGACCTGACGCAATACTTCTCATGTATCAGCCTTCAGTTATCATACAGGAGCTTTGATTTCTTTTTTTATGTTTTGTTTATATTTTTTCACCGCCCCAAAGGCTAATCAGATTTCTTTTTCTTTTTTTTTTCCCTCCATCACCAAATTTTATTGTCTATAGTTTTCTTTTTATTTCTGTTAATGTCTTATATGTTTTGTTTGGATTGCACCTCATAGAGTTTCCCTTGCTGTGGGTTTCCACACAGCAAGATTGAACACCTATGCAGGCAAAATTTTTTTTTCCTCCAAAAAATTATCATATTTTTTCCTAGTTTAGCAAGCACCCCTATCTACTCAAATTTCTTTTTATTACTTATTTCCATCATTTACTTTCTCCCCAATTGTATCTAACCACTCACTATTTTAAAAAAATTTTATTTTTTTTCTTTCCCAAAAAATTATTTTTCCTTTTTCAGAATTTAATACAGATCCCTTTTAAAATTCTTATTCATAGGGGGCGCATCTGTAATATTATAAAGAATATTGTCTAATAAATAATTATGTACCATGTTGGATATAATGTATTCTGTATGGATTCAAATAAAGATGGCAGTCAAAGGACGTGGAGATGGAAGAAGTAGAAGAGAAAAGAACGACAGATCCAAGTCGTGTATCTAGGTCACTTAGAACAAAGAGGCCCTCATATTCCAGAGTTGAATGTCCTGAGAGATTGGGATGTTAGGCAAAGCTCCTTCCCGACCAACCATCATGGCCGACAGAGACAGGGACCAATCAAAGGTCAAGCAGGGTCCCACATGACCCAAGCCGGGGGGTGGGGCAACCAGAGTTCGGTCGGTAACGTGTGTGTCAAGACGTGTGTGTGCATCTTCTAAAAGTAGTGCCTCGAGGTCCAAGATGTGAGTCATCTCAATCCAATTTAATCGCGAAAATCCTTCCATCTCCTCTCCCGAGCCGCCAATGATTAATATTCCGAGGTGTTTTGTGATTCATTAATCGATATAGTGTGCCGATTTTTTCATCCACCGCCATTGATAACGACTGCCCAAACATACAAAAATCCCATCCACTCCCGAGGATTCTCAGGACAAAGCACTTTATCACAGTGAAGTCGACAAGCATTTTTTTTATATTATAGAGAGTCGATAAGATTCTCAGGATCCTTTTCCCATATATCACATGCATATATTAGTTAATAACTAAATGGAATCCTCTCTTTCATTTTCCCAGTAAGAGACGCCTACGGAAGCCAACAGTACATAGACAGATAAAGCACATAGGCTATAGTTATTAACTAATATATGCATTTATTTAAGGCGCCAATTTATAATTGTAACAAATAGTATTTGAATCAAAACATTCACAATCGGGTAAAACACGGGCGTTAATGATCCAACAGGTCCACGTGTCTAAATTAAAACACGGGCGTTGCCCGGGTCATTCGGCTAGTAGATTATAAACACAAGGTAATAAGATCAGGGGGTCGGTGGAGGAATGGTCTAAACCATTGGTTTTCGACCGCTATGACCCGGGTTCAATTCCCACATTGGGCACTTTTTTTCTTTAAAAAAAAAAATGCCTCAATGGCCCCCGATTCTTGCAAAAGTCCAACCCCACCAGCGAGTGCAAATAACCAAACGGGGCTCTGGCACATTTGTAATTGCAAAGTCGAACTGCTTTTCACATGTGTATAGACATGTGATGCACTTACAGTAAAAAGCAGTCACTAACTACCCACCATGATTATCATGGCCTGTACCACGTGTACTAGGGATAAGCAAAAAAAAAAAAGGTAATAAGACCAAATAAATAAATAGTGTGTGACATTTCAGAAACAGCATTGTTACTGAAATGTCACACACTATTTATTTGGATTTGGTCTGATTACCTTGTGTTTAAGAGCTGAATATATTCATTAATCCCAATCAGCCTATTTACTTTAATTTGAACTTCTCCTTTGCCGGTCCCAACCCTATATGAAAAAGAAGGAGGGGGAGCAGTAACAAGCTCACAAAAAACCTGGGCTCAGCTGGCCCGGCTGATAGTACCTTGTAAGAGCTCCAGGGATACAGGATAAGTCTATACTCCATGTTAGGAGATGCTGTATATGGTGTCTGTTCCTCATGTCACAACTTATGGACTGAAAGGTCTGGGAGGCCATCTGCTTCTAGGGTGTTCCTCGTGTCAGAGGTGGCCATCTCATATTAGAGCTAAGTTAGTGGCCTGCTACTGAGTAGTGCTCCCAGTCTTAATGACAAAAGCAGAGGCATTCTACTTCACCCATTCATTATGAATATCAAATCTTCTTTGATGAGCTCTACTCATCCTCAGCAGACACCATCAAAAATCTCAAGCTTACAGATTTGATTGAGTGGAGATAATTGTGCGACTTAAAAAACTGTGTTTGCAGAGTCATCTTCTCCAATGCCCACGGCCCTCCCATCTCTCCGCACTGCCAGCACTGTGGCTCCAGACACCAGGTATGTCTGATTGTTTCAACATACTCTTCACTCAATATTTATAAAATATATCCATTCTAAAAGGTAATAAGTATAAATACAAATAAATAGTGTCTGATGATGGTAACAACTCTGTTACAGTCTTCTAACACTATATATTTGGATTTGGTCTTATTACCTTTTATTTATAATCTTTGAGGTCGTTTTGGCCACAAGGCCTCTAATCATTCGCTTTACTGGATGAGACTGATTTAATGAGTACCAGCTATCCTGAGGGAAACTTCACACAGAGGGAACCAGCTACTAGATGGTTTGATTAGTCTTTCGCCCCTATACCAAGGTCTGATGATCAATTTGCAAGTCAGAATCGCTACGGACCTCCACCAGAGTTTCCTCTGGCTTTGTCCTACCCAGGCATAGTTCACCATCTTTCGGGTCCATTTATAATCTCTAATGTACCTTATCAAATATACATCCTGAAATAACAAATACTCTGATTCTGTTTATATATGGAAGATTAGCTTCTAAATATTTCAAGGAATTACTCTTTGTTACTTTGTCAGTTGAGGGAGCAGTCCCTGTTTTTTCTAGAGGTCCTAAATATAATTCCATTTTTTATATAATCAGCTATTGTAGAACATACTCCATGAGATTACACTCCTGCTAGAGGAGGTATCTCTACAAAAGACAATTTCCACCACTAAAATTACCTTTTTTATTATTTGAAACTCTCCAGTAAGATGACACCTCTCTCTAAAGGACACTTTGGCTTTGTAACTAGGTGTTCTTTACAGAAGGGTTCACTATATCAGGAATATATCTTCTTCTTCTTTCTTATCTCCACTCAATCATATTAGGGTGTCAAGCTTGTAAAGCTTGAGACTTTTGATGGTGTCTGCCGGGGAAGAGTAGAGCTCATCAATGGATAAGTCAATACAGTCAATAATGTGTTTTGGGATTGCAGGTTGAGAATTGCACTTAGTACATAGTGGGAAAACCTTGCAACCATTCTGGAAAGTCATTGTCCGTAGATGACCAGACTTAAGTCTGGAAATCAAACACTGTTGTTCTCTTGGGAGGACAGAATTGAAGCTTGTCCCTCCTGCTCTATACCAGTCATATGATCAAATCAGATTAAATTTTAATCTAAATAAGTGACCGCCTTAAAAATGGCTACTTACCCGGTCTTTCCTGGATATAGTCTCTTATTGAAAAGTTGGGTCGTCTTTAATATTACGAAGGTATGGTTACTTGAGGAGGTGGTTGCTTATTGGAAGTTTTACTGTATTAGGGGTTAAAAGGAAGAGAGAAATCTCTGACCAATGACCTGTGGTGCAGATAGGAGGTCCTATCTGGAACGGACCTCTCCACGATAGAAAGTTTGCGGCCTCTGTTCTGGAACAGGTTCAGGATGCTTCACACTACGGCACGCAGTCGCGCATGATTGGGCTTCTCACCCTGGTGCAAGAGGTGAGTGACCTTCATAACTCTGAGCAATATTTTATTGTAATGCGATAACACGCCATCTATATATACTAAACTGAACTATTGGGGGTCGGTGGAAGGCTGGTCTAAACCATTGGTTTTCGACCCCAACAACCCGGATTTGATTCCCGCATTGGGCACTTTTTCTGATTTGAAAAAAAAAAAAAAATGCTCCAATGGCCCCCAATTTCTTGCAAAAGCCCAACCCCACCAGCGAGTGCAAGTAACCAAACAGGGCTCTGGCACATTTGTAAGTGAAAAGTCGAACTGCTTTTCCCATGTGTAGACATGTGGTGCACTTACAGTAAAAGCAGTCGCCTACTTCTACCCACCATAATTATCATGGCCTGTACCACGTGTACTAGGGATAAGCAAAAAAACAGAACTATTAGGCATGAAATTTTTATTGTAAAGATAGAGACTGCCTGGCCGGCATTCATAGTTCTTCAAATTAAAGATACTTCGGTCAGTAAATCTTTTATATTGTCTTGACGTTTCGACAAAAATCTTTTGTCCTCGTCAGGAGCGAACAAAAATGAAAACATTTGGCAAAGCGTTAAAAATTATTATTATGACATTTTTTCTCCATCAAATAACATGAACTTCCCACTGTTCTCACTGAGATGTAAAAAAAATATTGGGAGGTTCTGGTTTATTAGCCATAATAGAATGTCATACTTTATTGTTGTTTCTTATCCCCTTGTGTAAAGATTACACAAATTATCAAGCTTTATAATAATTTTTTTTTTTTGGCTTATCCCTAGTACACGTGGTACAGGCCATGATAATCATGGTGGGTAGAAGTACGCGACTGCTTTTACTGTAAGTGAACCACATGTCTACACATGTGAAAAGCAGTTCGACTTTGCACTTACAAATGTGCCAGAGCCCCGTTTGGTTACTTGCTCTCGCTGGTGGTGTTGGACTTTTGCAAGAATTGGGGGCCATTGAAGCATTTTTTTTTTTTTTAACATAAAAAATTGCCCAATGCGGGAATCGAACCCGGGTCGTAGTGGTCGAAAACCAATGGTTTAGACCATCCTTCCATCAACCTCCATGCTTTATAATAATGGTAATGTGATGAAATAAATGTGTCTTGATGGTTTTCCAGGAGTTAGAAAATCCACTCTGCTACGACATTTCATCCATGGCTTCCCTGATCCGAGCGGTTACCCCGAAAATGCAGCCATTTAAGTAAGTTCTTCTCTTTATATTTCTCCTTTACTTGAGCTAATCTCCCCCTTCATAAATTGTCAGCTTGTGGACTGCAAGATGAAATGTGAATTGTAATTATTTTTTTTTTCTAGAACGAAAAATAAAAAGGTAGTACAGTAGAACTACCTCTCTGTTAAGGACAACTAATTGCAAAACCAAAGTGTCCTTTAGGGAGAAGTTTCCTCTTACCAGAAAGTTGCCTTAAAAATGCCCTCGGCTTTTCTCTTATGTTGATATGGCCATAACAACACGTTGATAACATAGAAGCTCAGAATTGAATCTTCAATAAAAACAGTTTAAAACCAGCTAAATATTGTGAAAATTGTAATTGAAAAAAGTTTGTAACATTAGTTTTTTCAATACTTAACAAGATATATTAATTTGAATATAGTTTTGTTATCTTTTATAAGATACAGTAGAATAACCTCCCTGTAAAGTACACCCAATTATACAGCCAAAGTGACCTCTAGGGAGAGGTGTTCTCTTACCAGAGAGTTGCTAAATTTTGAAAATGAAAAAAAACTGTCCTTTGTAGAGAGGTGTCCCTCTAGCATGAGTGTGCTCTCATGGAGGTTCTACCATATGTTGTTTGATTACCATTCAAGTTTTTTATTGGGCCGTTCTTTGGAAAACAGTTATGGAGAGGGGGTGTTCCTCAATCAACTATAAATTATTTTTAGTTATTCACTGAGGCAGTATAAGTATAAATTTTGTTTTTCAAACAGAAATAATGTAATATATTTTTCTCTCATAATATAATAAGTATGTAAAATATGTATATAATAATGTGTATATAAAAATTGTGTATTTATTATTAAGTTGTTAACGTTATAATCCTGTAGAAGAACTGACAAGTCAGAAAGCTTGAAAATAAAAGGTTGTACAAGAAACTTAACCCTGGAAGCTTTATTTATTTTCTAATGTTATAAGTATAGTTTAAACATTTGTTTTTCTTTGTGGCTACTCCTCTACCTCCCAATATAAGGTATTTACCTCTATATATATATATTTACCTAAATACAGGACCTTTGGGAGAGGCCGCTGCTTATCATAAAATAGCTCGAGGAGCATGTACTCATGGAATTTGTGTAATCTTTACACAAGGGGATAAGAAACAACAAACTAAATACATCATAGATGATCCCATGTGTACTTGGGGGGGGCCCAATGGCCCCCGATTCTTGCAAAAGTCCAACCCCACCAGCGAGTGCAAGTAACCAAACATGGCTCTGGAACATTTGTGAGTGCAAAGTCAAACTGCTTTTCACATGTGTAGACATGTGGTGCACTTACAGTAAAAGCAGTCGCCTACTTCTACCCACCATGATTATCATGGCCTGTACTACGTGTACTAGGGATAAGCAAAAAAAAAAAATATTCTAGTAGAGACTCCCAGGAGAGCCAACCTATAAAACATACCTTCTCTTTCCTGGAGGCGGTCTCTTAACATAGACTGTGTCATGGTTGAAAGACTCCTCATTAGTCGGCCTGGGATGACAGAATCTCTGATAAGAGATCATTTCCATGACTGATCCAGTTATTCCTTGTCTTTAGGCCATGGTCTCTCATTGAAGTGTCTACTGTATTTATGCAACTTTTTTTTTCCATATTTGCATACTTAAATTTAAAAAAAAATATCCTTTTGTTAAATGTTATTTTTTCCTATGTTGTGTGTGTGTGTGGTAAAGTTGGCTTTTCCTGTACTCTCGAGTCTCTGGGTGACAAAGCGCTTAATATATATGAGTCCGCCTGGTTTCTCCTGGAGATGGTCTCTTATTGGAGGTTGTGGGATAGGTCAAGTCATCTACTGTGCCTTTCTAACTGACTGATAGCTAAACTTAGTTTGGTGTGTGCCATTAACAGGTCTGCCTTGCTGAATGCTGGCTACAAAGTCTCAGACACCCATGTTGGACCTGGGAAGATAAAGACAGATGCTCCGGGAGAGGTCCTTTGGGATATCTTCAGGACTTGGGTGAGACTCCAGATCCTAATTTTTTTCTGTATAGTCCTTCATCATTTTGTGGTGTTTTTATTTATTCCACGAGGGGCCGTATCTAAATAAGTAAATTTGATGTTTCAGTAACAGGGTTATTTTTTCTGTCTTCTTCTCCTTCTTCTTTCTTATCTCCACACTGGGGGAAGTAGAATGCTTCTGCCTTTGTCGTTAAGACTGGGAGCACTACTCAGTGGCAGGCCGACTTGCTTCAAAAAGAAAATGGCTGCCTCTGACATGAGGAACAGACGCCATGTGCAGCCGCTCCTAACATGGAGTACAAACGCTGCTCATCCTGTATCCCTGGATCAGGAGCCCTTACAAGGTACTATCAGCGGGGCCAGCTGAGTCCAGGTTTTTTAGTGAGCTTGTTACTGCTCCCTCTCCTCCTTTTTCATCCGGGCTTGGGACCGGCAAAGGCAGAGTTTTTTTTGTAATTTTTTCTGTAAATGTAACATACAATTTAACTTATTTGGTCTTGTTACACTCTCTCTGTGATTCTAATCCATTTATTTATTTTTTTCTATATAAAATGTATCTCTTGTGAAAGAGCAGCAAAATGTCAAAAGAAGGCAATAGCAGAGCAGCAAAATGTTAAAAAATAAGAAACAACAATGATTAGGTACAATTGATGATGGTAACAATGCTGTTACGTTACCGTAACGTGACACACTATTTATTTGAATTTGGTCTTTAATACCTTGTAGTTTTAGCATATATGATGATAACCTGTCATTGGCAACAAGTTCACACCACAGATGGTGGTCCTAACACATCAGGGATAACGAAGGTAACTTATCATGTTGTTTCTTATTTCCTTGTGTAAAGATTACACGAATTCCATGAGTTCATGATCTCATGGAATGGGGTATAGGAGTGCAGCTTTCGTTGATCATGGCACCATGATCCAGGCACACTTTGGTGAAAGTCTGACTTTGCCTGTAGTTTGAGGCCGTTCCTAACATGGAAGCCTTTGCTGCTGGCTTTAACATGAGCACAGAAACAGCTCCTCCGTATCCCTGGAGTGGGACCATTGATGAGGTCTATAAACCGGGTCAGTTGAATTCAGGATTTTTAAAGAGGGAGTGTACCTTCTGGTTACAGCATCAAGTCTACCAGAACAAGACTTGATACAATTCATGTAGAGGGTTTACTGTACCTCCCAATAATGTCTACTGCAACACAGGCCAGGTACAGAGGAGTAAGCATGGGTGGAAGTAACTTATCATGGCTGCTTCAGGTGAAAGATATTCCTTTGAAGGAAGATCCCAGTGAAAATTCTCCAGGTAAAACCATCCTGGCTCAAGAGCCCAAGTAAGTTTCCAGTTGAGGATTCTCTCACCTCCGTCACTGACCAACTGAATGTTATAGAGGACAGTACAACTTCGAAACCCACCCTGATGCCGAGGCAAACTCCAAAAAGAACAAAGTTCTAAGGTTCCAGCAGAATCCAGCGCCATATTGGGGGCCATTGAGTCGACCCCGGTAAGTCTCCCTCAACTTCAGCATTTCTCGTTCCTCCACAATGATACTGTTTTCTAGCCTTCTTGTCCCTCCTGCCATATAAATAACGGAATGCAGTTAATTAAATGATGCAACAGGTTTCTGGATGGAAAGTTACATCTCCAGAAGCCTGTTGCATTATTCAATAAATATCCAGGAGATTTACATCTATCGTATATATTGAAAGCATTACCATAGAAAGAACAAGGTAATAACACCAAATACAAATAAAAAGGAGGTCGGTGGTAGGTCTAAACCGTTGGATTACGATCCGGGTTCGATTCCCGCATTTTTCTGATGAAAAAAAATGCTCCAATGGACTCCGATTTTTGCAAAAGTCCAACCCCACCAGCGAGTGCAAGTAACCAAACGGGGCTCTGGCACATTTGTAAGTGCAAAGTCGAACTGCTTTTCCACATGTGTAGATATGTGGTGCCCTTACAGTAAAAGCAGTCGCTAACTACCCACCATGATTATCATGGCCTGTACCACATGTACTAGGGATAAGCAAAAATAAAAATAAAATAAATAAATAGTGTGCGACGTTTCAGTAACAGTATTGTATCTTAAACGTCACACACTATTTTTTTTAAATTTAGGTTTGGTCTTATTACCTTGTTGTGTTTCTAATTTACAAGGTGCGTTCATTAATTTCCAGGACTGCTCTGTATCTTTGAAAAAATAAAATAAATAAAAAACGAATTTAATATTTTTCAAAATATACCCATCCTGCCTCAATACACCTGTTCCATCTTTTTTTTTCCAATTGTCGAAGCAGGAGATAAAATCACTTTTTGAGAGGTTCCTCAAGGTTGCCTTCGATTCAGCTTGTATCTTATCAACGTTGTCAAATTTCCTTCCTTTTAACTTCATTTTCAATTTAGGAAAGAGGAAAAAGTCATTGGGGGCTAAGTCGGGGGAATAGGGTGGATGAGGGATCTGTATGGTTGAATGCTTGGCCAAAAACTGCAAAACAACATGGGCTGTGTGCGGCCGCACATTATTGACGTGAAGTATCCAGTCATTTTTTTACCATCTTTCAGGTCTTTTAAGGCGCACTGCCTCACTTAAGCGCCTCATTATCCCCAAATAAACCTCTTGATTAATTGTACGTCCGAAAGGAATAAATTCATGGTGAACCAAACCATTAATATAAAAAAATGTAACAAGCAATGTCTTGACTTTGGATTTTGTAAATCTTGCCTTTTTGGGTTGCGGTTCCCCTCTTTCAATCCATTGGCTGGATTGACGTTTGGTTTCCATACTGGGTCATACTGATACACCCATGTCTCATCCCCGGTAATGATTTTTTGCATCCATTCTGGATCGGTCCGAGTCATTTCAACCATGTTTTTGTACACATCCATTCTAACCTCCTTTTGTTCCTCTGTTAGAATCCGGGGAACAAATTTTGAAGACGTCCGGATCATGTCCAAATCTTTTGTTACTATTTGATGACACAGTCCTACAGATAGTCCAGTCTCTGAAGATAAGTCTTTAATAGAAATTCTTCTGTTAGATTTAATTAATTCCTTTATTTTGAGCTTGTTTTCCTCACAACATAATGATCTTGGACGCCCAGTATGCTGATCATCGTTTACCTTTTCCCGACCTTTTTGGAAGCATGAAACCATTCTAAAGTTCTTGAACGGGATAAAGCTGCATCGCCAAAAGCTTCTTTAATCAATTCATACGTCTCAGTAGCACTTTTTTTCAATTTAAAACAAAACTTAATGCAGATTCTCTGCTTTTTGAAAATGGCCATTTTAAAATTAGAAATGCGAACCTTACAAGGAAGTTGTTTTGTTCTATTTTTAGATCGGCGCGTGCGCCACGAGACTCGTGCTTTCAGTCAGGTGTGGTCGAATGTCCAATATTTAACTCTGTATAAATTTTTTTTCTTTATCTTTTTTATTTATTTTATCTTTTAACCAGTCCTGGAAATTAATGAACGCACCTTGTATAATCCAAATTCTATACCTGATATGATTCAGTATAGAACTTTGTTGTTGTTAGATTCCATCAATTAGAGGTCCACTTTTGGTTGATGTTTCCTGAAGGACAATTGCTTGAAGCATATTATATATTTATAATTATAGGTTTCTCTACTATCCTCAAAGCTTATATCTATAGTTTATTCAAAATATCTTTTCCAAGAGATCAGCTTCAGTATCGGTATAAAAGAAAAACAGCAAAATGTAATATTACAGCGATATGGTAGATTAAACTGGCAGGTTTTCTCTGGGAGGGTTCACCACTGATGAGCCAGGCCCTTCCATTAATTTATTATTGAAGTAAGTAGAAAATAGCTTAATTTTAAAAAGAATCATACGAGTCTAAAACAGTTTCAATTTCTTATATTCTTTGTCCTATGTAGATTATATATACAGAGTACAGATTTAGAACCGGCCATCTCAAGCCATTGAAAATAGAAAATAATAACAAAATTTATCTCACTTGCCCAAAATGTAGTTTGGTACCTGCAGCTCCAGAACACATTTTGGCTTGCATTAGATGCACTAAACAGGACCTTTGGGAGAGGCCGCTGCTCATCATAAAACAGCTCGAGGAGCATGAACTCATGAAATTCGTGTAATCTTTACACAAGGGGATAAGAAACAACAACAACAACATATATACACAGAGTAACCTTCAACATGTCTTCCAGGGATTCCAAAGCCGCTAAGAGGAAAGAACCTGAAGATGATGATAACGCCGAAATATCTAACGATGATGATGAACACAAAGTAGGTAAGGTGGTTCTTTTGTTATTATTTCTCTTAGTGTTTTATCAATATGATGTACCAGGCCCTCTCTATTTGCATATTTACTTTCATTTCAAACCTACGTATTTGCATATTACCCCTTTCCAACCTCTAATACAAATTAAGTCTGGCGATGAATTGAGGAGTCGTGAAATGTCACGATCATGAAATTATTAATCATGTAACAATTAATATATAAACACAAGATAATAAGACCAAATCAAAATAAATAAATAGTGTGTGATGTTTCAGTAACAGCATTGTTACCATCTTCAGACAAAAGTACTGAATGAGAAATTTTACCACAGCATGGTTTAAATAGTAATAAGATATATAAGATAGCCGATAAGAAGAAGATTTTTTCTTCAAGTTTTAATTCTAAGAATAATATTCTGTGTTTATCAGAAAACTATCTTCTTCTTATCTGCTATCTTGTGTACACACTTGATAACAGTAACTATTTAAAGCATGCTGTGGTAAAATTTCTCATTCAGTACTTTTGTCTGAAGATGGTAACAACACTGTTACCGAAACGTCACATACTATTTATTTATTTGGATTTGATCTTATTACCTTGTGTTTATAATCTATATAATCCAAATTGTGCCTTATCAATTAATATATAACTCTCATGAATAAAATATACTTTTATAACTATATAAGCTTTAGCTATATAAACATTTATATATATGAATTGTTTAAATAAAATTGTTAAATCTCTATAGTATTGTTCTTACCAATATCAGTAGAGACCATAAAGTTAACTTTTTTTATATTGGTAAATTTTTATTAAAGAATATAAAAAAATACAAAATTGATTCTTAACTAATAAATAAATTTGTTTATTTTTTTAAATTAACAGGATATCTATATATATAAAAATGAATGTTTGTATGTTTTTTTGTATGTCCGGTATACAAATTCACAGTAGTTCACTAATTCAAACCAAAATTTCCATACATAGGTAAAAAAATACGGGGAAGACGATAGGCTATTTTAAAAATATATATAAATCAATTATTAAAACTACTAGACGAATGGCCCGGGCAACGCCCGGGTTTTACCCGAGTGCGTATATATTTTAAAAACGTTTTAATTCAAATACTATCCGTTACAATTATAAATTGGCGCCATGGATGTCACTCTTGTGAAACGTCCCGTTCCAAACTGTGTGTTTTTAAAATGTTTTAATTAAAATACTATTTGTTACAATTATAAATTGGCGCCGTGGATGTCTCTCTTGTGAAACGTCCCGCCCCAAACTGTGTGTGTCTTGAAAATATAAAAATAAAAATGTGAATTTTCATAAAGATTTCATCATGTCGATTTTTTTTTTTTGCATTTCACCTACTAAATCGATAGAGATAATTACATTTGCAACATGAACTTAGGTATATTGACTAAATAGAAAACTGCATAGTAATAAAGATCATTTTTTAAAGGCACCATATCGTTTTTTTTTTCAATAAAATCGAAACAAAAATTAACGATAAATAACGATAATTGCCTTAAAAAGAAATTGCCTTAAAAAAAAGAAACATTCGCGGTGATTTTGTCTTGCATTGGTTTATACAATTATTATATACGAATGACCCAGGCAACGCCCGGGTTTTACCCGATTAAATGCTTTTATTCAAATACTATTCGTTACAATTATAAATTGGCGCCGTGGATGTCATTCTTGTATAATATATAAATGAGTTTTAAAAACGCCCGCGTGGCAGGCGAGCATTCTACCACTGAACCACCGATGGTTATGAAAAATCCCATCCGTGAGCTTCAAACAGACAAACAGACAGAATAAGGCAAATATATAAGTAGATACATTTTTAGTCAGAAAATGATGATGACGATATTGCTGTATCATGTTTGATTATCAGATACAAAATTATATCGGGAAAAAGTCCAAAAAGCAGAGACCACGGGTGAAACCAGTTCATTATTTTGTACGCAGGAACAAAATTCTAACAGAAAAACTTTCATTCTAGCAGAAAACAAAAGCCAGATCATCTTTCCATAAAAATATCCCTTCTCAGACACAAAGTTTGGAGCGGGACGTTTCACAAGAGTGACATCCACGGCGCCAATTTATAATTGTAACGAATAGTATTTGAATAAAACATTTAATCGGGTAAAACCCGAGCGTTGCCCGGGTCATTCGGCTAGCTTATATATATTTCTGACACCGACACCAACTGAAAATTCTGATCCCTCTGGGTGTTGCATTAACAGAAGTTTGAAGTTTGACTGTATATGTGATTTATCACACTCAAATATTTGTGTTCCTCATTATAAACACAAGGTAATAAGACCAAATCCAAATAAATAAATAGTGTGTGACATTTCGGTAACAGCATTGTTAACATCTTCAGACAAAAGTGCTGAATGGTTTGAAAATTGTCTGAAGATGGTAACAAGGCTGTTACCGAAATGTCACACACTATTTATTTATTTGGATTTGGTCTTATTACCTTGTGTTTATAATCTAAATTGTGCCTTATTATGTTCCCCCACTATTAAAACTTCTGTGATCTCTTTATATTTCTGACTTTATATAAAAATGGACCGTTGACTGACACCTGTTTGTTTGTTTCAGAAAACAAAAGAAACAAGATAAATTAAACAATAAATCTGTTTTATATTTTATTGGTTTTTAATGTTTCTGTTTGTATTTTTTATACATTTAGACATACCATTGTAATCTGGTTAGAATCTCATTGGTTTAGTTAAATTTGTTATAATGCAAAGATATTGAGGTATTAAACACAAGGTAATAAGACCAAATCCAAATAAATAAATAGTGTGTGATGTTTCTGTAACAGCATTGTTACCATCTTCAGACAATCATTCAGCACTTTTGTCTGAAGATGGTAACAATGCTGTTACTGAAATTTCACACACTATTTATTTATTTGAATTTGGTCTTATTACTTTGTTTTTATAATCTATAATCCAAATTGTACTTTATCATGTTGAAGTATTGATTTATAAACAAAATTCATAAATACATTATAAAGGACTGCGGCGTATGATTATAAACAACACTTAAAGTTTCACCGCATAAGTTTCTTTTCTGTGAAAAATCAATATTTATTTCAAAGAGAAATATTTACTATTTCTAACTTTTTTGGATGAAGTATGAAAGGGTGAAAATATGAAGAGTAATGGCGAAGTATGAAAGGGTGAAAATATGAAGAGTAATGGCGAACGGAACACCCTGGACACTTTTATTTTTCCGTTCGCCATTACTCTTCATATTTTCACCCTTTCATACTTCGCCATTACTCTTCATATTTTCACCCTTTCATACTTCATACTTCGCCATTACTCTTCATATTTTCACCCTTTCATACTTCATCCAAAAAAGTTAGAAATAGTAAATATTTCTCTTTGAAATAAATATTGATTTTTCACAGAAAAGAAACTTATGCGGTGAAACTTTAAGTGTTGTTTAAAATTCATAAATGTTTGCTAGAACTTTGAATTTATTGACTTAGTATACAAATGATTATTTTCCCAATGAAATCTAATCTCTCCATTTATAAGATCAAGCCTTTTCAATCAGAGATTTTGAATTTGATTCAAAATTGGATTTGAACTTATAAATGGTGAGATTAGATTTCATTGAGAAAAAATGATAAATTCAATACTAAGTCAATAAATTCAAAGTTCTAGCAGAGAGTTTGGATAAGTGACCTTTTAGTAAAAATAAAACAAAATTCATAAAAAGATAAAAGCTTCCTTCTTGCCTGTCAAAATAGACCCCAAGCACCATCTGAATGCCTCTGCGATCTAGTAGACTCTTGGGTTGGTGATAAAACCACAACACCAGCTTTGGCAAATTCAGAACACCCACCTGGAGACCATGGCTTCGAACTATGATCCTAATCAGTTCAGGACCAGCTTTGATTCTATAACAAGCATGTCAAACTCAAATCCTAACACGGGCCAAATAAAAAAGTAATAAGATTATGTGGGCCGCAAAAAAAGAAAACAAGTAATTACATTTTTATAGTAACATTTATGTAGGTTTATTTTAAAAAATACTAATAAGAAAAAAGAAAGTAAAGTTAATATTTTCTCCCAGATATTTGGCATCTCTTTTCTGCTACCATCTTTCCTACTTCGGGGGAAATCTTGTTCACAGTGATTAATTTTAAAACTGACCCAAGGTGAACGTCAGTAATTCTCGATCTGATTGGAGACTTATTTCCTTTCATAAGTGAAAATAACTGCTCGCACCGATAAGTGCACCGATAATTTTTTTCTAGTACTCCGAAAGAATATTTTCTTTAAACTTTAAGGCACACAATACTTATGGCGATGTACATACGTTATGTATGTAGGTATAATATTATCAAAACTTACCACTTATGTATGGCGACCAGTGGTTCGTTATTAATAAATAAATTATGTATATAATTACAATTTTAAAAAATTAGGCTACAAATTTTTATTATTATTATTTTTTTAATTTATAAAATTTTTTTTATTAAAATATAGTGTCTGGTGGGCTGCAAATTTATTCGTTGTGGGCCGCATGAGGCCCGCGGGCCGCGAGTTTGACATGCCTGTTCTATAAGATCCACAATTTTTTTTTTTTTTTGCTTCTCCCTAGTACACGTGGTACAGGCCATGATAATCATGGTTGGAAGAAGCAGGCGACTACTTTTACTGTAAGTGCACCACATGTCTACACATGTGAAAAGCAGTTCGACTTTGCACTTACAAATATGCCAGAGCCTCCTTTTGGTTACTTGCACTCGCTGGTGTGGTTAGACTTTTGCAAGAATTGGGGGCCAACGGAGCATTTTTTTTTTTAAATCAGAAAAAGATGCCCAATGCGGGAATTGAACCCGGGTCGTAGCGGTTCAAAACAAATGGTTTAGACCATCCTTCCACCGACCCTCCACAATTTGAATTGTGAAATCTTCACAATCTGACAAAGAGGTGTTTAGTCATCAAAGTAGCTAAGCCAATTCTATAGATGAAAAATTGTTCAAAAGCTATTTTGATCTTTATGAAGAAATGCTACCTCTTTCTTGTTTTAATTGATGATGCATCATTTTGTCTTATTTTGAAAGAGAAGGTAGTCATATCTTAGGTACTGTAGAAGCTCCTTGTAAAGGTAACACCTAATTGTAGAGCCAAAGTGTCCTTTAGAGAGAGGTGTCTTCTTACCAGAGAACTGCTAAATAGTTAAAATGGTAATTTTGGCAATCATAACTGTCCTTTGTAGAGAGGTGTCTTTTCATGGATTTTCTACTGCCTATAAAATCCATAGAATTATTTTTTAATTCAAAAGACATGGTCTTAATGTCCATCTCCAGTATTCCGTAAGTCAATGGCTACCCTGATATGAGCAACAGTTGCCATGTACAGCTACTCTCAAATTGGAGTACAGATCATCCTGTATCCCTGAAACAGGAATCAGCCAGGCCAGCTAAACCCAGGTTTTTTAGCGAGCTTGTTACTGCTCCCCCTCCTCCTTTTTTATCCAGGCTTGGGACCGGTAATGGTGGAGTTTCAGGAGATAATGAATGTATATATGGCATGACCTAAACCAACCTCCAATGAAAGACCGTCTCTAGGACAATCCAGAAATATCCATATTTTTTCAGATGATCTCAGATGGGAGGTTCTGCTGAATTTAGCCATTCGACCATGGCACCTATAGTCTCCAATTCAACAGGTTTTACTGAATGCAGTAAATGATACCGCGAGCAATAATGTCTTAAAATACAATATTTGGCTCCTCTACATTCTATAGCACCCCATGATAGCTTCATGTTTTTGTCATACAGTTAATTTGTCTTAAAAGTCACCTGTCTTGGAAGTTTTCTTGTCTTAGAAGTCACCTGTCTTGGAAGTTTTCTTGTCTTAGAAGTCACCTGTCTTGGAAGTTTTCTTGTCTTAGAAGTCACCTACCTTGGAAGTTTTCTTGTCTTAGAAGTCACCTGTCTTGGAAGTTTTCTTGTCTTAGAAGTCACCTACCTTGGAAGTTTTCTTGTCTTAGAAGTCACCTGTCTTGGAAGTTTTCTTGTCTTAGAAGTCACCTACCTTGGAAGTTTTCTTGTCTTAGAAGTCACCTGTCTTGGAAGTTTCCCTGTCTTAGAAGTCACCTGTCTTGGAAGTTTTCTTGTCTTAGAAGTCACCTGTCTTGGAAGTTTTCTTGTCTTAGAAGTCACCTGTCTTGGAAGTTTTCTTGTCTTAGAAGTCACCTGTCTTGGAAGTTTCCCTGTCTTAGAAGTCACCTGTCTTGGAAGTTTTCTTGTCTTAGAAGTCACCTGTCTTGGAAGTTTCCCTGTCTTAGAAGTCACCTGTCTTGGAAGTTTCCCTGTCTTAGAAGTCACCTGTCTTGGAAGTTTCCCTGTCTTAGAAGTCACCTGTCTTGGAAGTTTTCTTGTCTTAGAAGTCACCTGTCTTGGAAGTTTCCCTGTCTTAGAAGTCACCTGTCTTGGAAGTTTTCTTGTCTTAGAAGTCACCTGTCTTGGAAGTTTTCCTGTCTTAGAAGTCACCTGTCTTGGAAGTTTCCCTGTCTTAGAAGTCACCTGTCTTGGAAGTTTCCCTGTCTTAGAAGTCACCTGTCTTGGAAGTTTTCCTGTCTTAGAAGTCACCTGTCTTGGAAGTCTTCCTGTCATAGAAGTTAATTTTTTGTGGGAACCTTTTGTGTTTTCCATTTATTTTGTTTTCTTAGAGGAGTCTGACTCTGTCTAAATACAAGCAAGACCCCTGAAGTACTTCAGCTGTTCCATCCATTCTCTTCAGCTAACAAACAGGATCAAGTGAGTCACACAACTTCCCCACTCTGTGCTTCAAATGCCTCACTACAACACATGGCAACAACAGTCTTTGATTTCCAGACTTAAGTCTGGTCATCTACGGTCAATGACTTGTCAGAATGGTTACAAGGTTTTCCAACTAAGTACTAAGTGAAATTATAAACCCCTGCAACCTCAAACCACATTATTGACTGTATTGACTCCTCCATTGATGAGCTCTACTCATCCCCAGCACAGACACCATCTCAAGCTCTACAAGATTGATACTCTAATATGATTGAGTGGAGATAAGGAAGAAGAAAGAAGACTACAACACACAAGGTAATAAGACCATATCCAAATAAATAACGTGTGACATTGACGTGTTGTTGCCATCTTCAGACAAAAGTACTGAATCTATCTGAATCTGAAACATTCAGTACTTTTGTCTGAAGATGATAACAATGCTGTTACTGAAACGTCACACACCATTTATTTGGATTTGGTCTTTTTACCTTGTGTTTATAATCTACTAGCGGATGTACCCGGCTTCGCCCGTGTTTTACCCGAGTAAAGGTTTGTCTAACGAATCTCTCGATAAAGTGAACATTTCTTCCCGGTCCCTTGAAAAATACTCGATAAGTTGAATAAAATCAATATTAATCGGTACCCGAGTAAAGGTTTGTCTAACGAACATTTGTTAAAACAATTCTCTATAATCTTATAAAAAGAAATAGATATATTTTGATAATTTGAATCTCTCGATAAAGTGATCATTTTTTCCCGGTCCCTGTGTGCCGTGTCATTCTGAATTTTGTCTTTCCTAATTTTCTACATTACAAAATCATCGTTTTATCTTGAAAAATACTCGATAAGGTTGAATAAATTCATGGTCGTTTATGGAAGATGGACGAAGTTCCCGGAGGTCATCTTGGACAAGCTCCCGCGAGGCTTTTTTTCTGGTCTACTTGGCACAGCTGTGTCACCAAGTCTGCCCTGATTGGTCGGTGGGTACTTGGACTGTCCATCCGGCCGGCGGCCGGATAAATCCATTCTCTCGACGGGGTGGGGCAGACCTAAGCCTATCTCCGTCGCAAGGTGGCGCTGCTTGCGAGTTAAAGCTACAAATCTGCAAATAACTCTAAGGATATTAAAGATATTCAAGATATTATTTTCGAAAACCTTTCCGGGGATATGCCTAATAATATCCCAAAATTTCATGGCGATTGGATGTACGGTTTTTGAATCTATAGAGTACACACAGACAGACATTCATTTTTATATATATATAATCCAAATTGTGTCTTATCAAGACTACAATACATTCTAGAATGCATCGGATTGAAAGAGATCTTCTTGAACCCTGGATTTATGGAAGCTAGATGTATATTATCTTCGCGAACTTTGATCAAGACAGGAATATGAAGACCACCACAAACAGAATGGAGGGAGTTGCGACTTGATTTACATCATTGTAAATAACTCAACTTGATCAACTTTCTCTCTCCACGATATTAATTATTACAGATAACTTCATTAAATCAACTTCCATCATTGCTTAACATATTGTAAATAACTTGCGATTTCTTCTATCTGTTTATGTTGTTGCTTATTTGTTTAATGTATATGTTTATTCAATGCTCTTTTTCTTAATTGTTTATTTTCTTTTTGATAATTCTGTTACCTACTCTACTACAATATGAATCATTAAAAGAAAATAAGAACTAATCCAAATAATTTATTAGTGTGTGACGTTTCGGCAACAACATTGTCACCATCATCAGACAAAAGAATAAATTAGAAAAAATGTTACAGCAAGTTCTTATATAGTCCTGTTATCAAGTGTTTAAACAAGATAACAGATAAGGAAAATAGTTTTTTAAGTCAACTTGAAATATTCTTCTTAGAATTAAAAGAATGTTGTTGCTGAAACGTCACACACTAATAAATTATTTGGATTAGGTCTTATTTTTGTTGGGGCACGTTTTTGTAACCATACCCCAACAGAAGGCGTATGTATAATCAAATCAAATGGATACATGGCTTCCCTCCCACATAGACTTACAGACCATTTTTTTTGCCCAGAAACTTAGACACTTGGTGACACCAGACTTCCATGCCAAAAGCTGATGCCTGGTAAAGAAGAAGACATCCAGAGACATCCGAGCTGGAAACTGTTGTTTCATATGTACATATATTCCCCTCACCAAAAATTTAGGTAAAGGTGACCATAAAAAAAAAAAATGGAGAAGGAAGATCTCTAAAGGACTGAACCTTATAAAATATCCTTCCCGAGAAAGGAAAGCGTTATATTACAGTTCAAGTGAAAAGGGGCCTGTGTCGATTTATAGCTAAGACGGAGGGGGGCGATATATATATATCGTCCCGAGAAAAAGGGAGGATGGTTTTTCAATCCATGTGGAAGGGGGGGGGGCCTGGGGTCTGAAATTTTACACTATCGCCGTAGCTGTTGCTCTCTTTAGATTTTTTTTGTTTTGGTAATACTATATGTTCTATTTTGATGGAAGAGGCCTGGAGTCTGAAATCTTACACTAGTGCCGTGGCTGTTTCTCTCTTTAGATTTTTGTTTTGGTAATACTATATGTTCTATTTTGATGAGGCCTGGGGCGTCTATGAAATTGATACTGGAGCCGTTGGCCATTTTGATTGGTGTTTCTTTCGGCGAATGAAAATGGAGAGAGGGATGGATAAAAGAAGGTTCTTTGCCAAAAGGCAAGATTCGATCGGAGTCGCTCAGTGAAAGGACAGTCTGCAGACAGGAGACCAAACCTTTGCCGGCACTTTCGAGAAAAGGTAAGCCATTTGTCATTATGACTTAGCGCCTTCCCCCCCCCCTTTTTGTGTAGTAGCCAACCTAGATTTCGCATGGGCCCTAAAGGGCTATAAAGTAACTTCAGGTCACCTCTATCTAAATTTTACTATGTAAATAGCATATCTCGTCAGTATAGACATGTTCCCAAATTTTAAGATATTTAAATAAATATCTAGAGAAATTTTCTTGTTTCCTCTGTTACCTATTTCATACATAATTTGCCTTATGGTGCTATTCCCACTGTTTAAATGAAATGTTGTATGTTTCTTACCTATTTGAAGGGAATGTTACTAATAATCAAGTCTCCCATAAATTACCGGCCACATACATTGCCGCGAGTGTCTGTGTTTCAGTGTTTTATAGATTGCCCAATTTAATAACGATTTCATGGGTTGTCTGATGAAATTGTATAATAGTGTCGCGGCTGTTTCCATCTTTAGACCATTGTTCTGACAATATTATATGCTCGATCCTTGCTTTAGCTCAACTCTTAATCAATTACAGAGTTTTTCCCCCCTTTTCTTTTTTATTTATTTTATTTATCCTGTTTGCACAAATTGCATTACATGTGATGATGTAAAGACATATGCCGATAGTGCATCACTGACAGCTGTGCTGCTATTATACAACATTAAGGTCTTGCTGCGGGTTATATACATGGGGTTGTTGGCCTAAATTGCTATATATATATATATATACTTAAGTAAGGAAACTTTAATAAGTCACATCGTGTATCCTCCCTTTTCAACTATCCAAACCGGGAACCCAACAATGGCGCCCAACGTGGGGCTCGAATTTAGTATATGTTTCTTCCCCTATACTTTAGAAATATTTACCTAATGAAAAGCCATACTATTTTTAAGTATTGGTGAAGTAGTCCACGCATCCTGAGATTAACAGTCTATTATAAATCGTGAATTTTAATTTATGCTTTCCGTTTCACTGGCATTTTATCAGGCAATGAAAGTTATGTTGAGGCGGTGTATACCGCATCTCTCGCCGCTGTCTTTTACGATTCACATTGTTTGTGGCAAAACCTTAATATTATCATTGATTTCTGATATCAAAGTAAAACGTCTATGGGGATGAGTATCTTTTATTCTGGTCTTCTCGAGCTTTCGAGCTTGTCCGCCCTTCTACAGGAGAAACATATACAATATATCAAGAAAATATAACGTCGCCTGATGCTAAAACTATTATGATTCTATGTACATATATATATATACAATAGAAAGTTTTGCATATTATTTGTTTTCTTAAGACATATTTTTTTTGATTAAGGTATTACACATATTCTACTATTGTTTGCTATATTCTATGAATTATCTTATAGGTTAGAAATTCTATTATTTAAGTAGTTTTATAATAGTTATTGGCTATTACATATAAGTTACTTATATTATTGTTGATATTATTAGCTGGTACTAGGATATATTGTGTTATATGTTTCGGGCAAATCTATTTTCTATTAATGCTATTGTGTTTTCTGAATAATAGAAAATCAATTATAAGCCTTTGATATTTGCTGTTTATGTTATTGTAATGTATTCTAGGTTCTCCTAATGCGAAAGTGTGACCTGTTCCTTTGCAGTATTGGAAAATTAGAGACCTATTGTCTTGATTAATAACGTTGCGTCTATGTTCATATATTCTATTGCTGACTCTCCTTCCTGTCTCCCCTGCGTATTACTTGGCAGCTGTTACTCTCTACGGAATATATTGCCTTTTATTCTCTGTTTTGGTTAGTGGGTTTTATGATAGTAGGATTATTTTAGATAGCGGACTTTTATGGTGGAGCCTATGTTAGGGGAATTACAGTAATACGTTTGGATGCCAGAGTTTCTTAAGTAGTTGGCTATTGTTATAGATGTTTGTGAGTATGGAATGTAACATATCGCCCTATAGATATTTTGTGGAAATGTTGTAATATAAAGATGGTTTGGTATCCTGCTTGCTGGACATTATTTATAATGTTCTGTGTCTCAATCATTTTGAATTCTGTTGCGAGCACCATTGATTACAATTTCTTTATTTTACTTTCTCAAATTATTATATACAGTATGAGAAATGAGGTTGGATTTCCCATGGTTCAAATTTAGAACGGTGATCAGTGTTTTACAGTAGTCTACTGAAATGACTTAGCATTTTTTTTTCATCATAGCTCTGATATAATTTTCTCACAGCAGAGGTGAGTTCTGATAATTATTGCTGGATACAAATATCTTAACTTCATTTTAATAGCGCTTTCTATCAAATCATACTAGCCTGTGCATCCAGATATATGAGCCTTAAGGTGAAAATAGAATTGAAGATCCAGTTAGCGTACCCGTGAAGAGAGAAATTTGATCACCATAAAAAGACGCGTCAGGCAACCGACTTTTTTCTTTTTCTCATGATGCCTCCAACTGCATATGATCTTAAATATCCTGTATACACTCTGACAAGGGAAGGTTATCCTGAATTGACAAATGTATAATTTTTTGTCTTTAGTAGAGATTTCCAAGATTCTATTTCTGAAACATTTTTTTTTTTTGGATGAAGACAAATAAAACCATCTTGATAGTATTGAATTTTACAGTAAATATTTGCCAGCAGAAGGCATGATGAGATTACATGAAATTTAAACCAGTTATATGCTTAGTATGTTTCTTCAGCTGTAATTTGACACAGTCATCAAATGAAGAAATGGGCAGTACGCCATATCTTGATGCTGGACACTTCTGTGTCAGGAAGGTGTAGTTAGTCTGTTTAATGAGAATTTCAATAATTATCGAAATTTAGCAGATTATCATTGGGGATTTGAACAACTGTCTTGAAAAATTTTGAACAGCCTGAGTAGATAAAGGAATCCTGGAGTTAGAGTGGAGAATTAGTAGTACAGACTGACCACTCGACGCAGATAACTCTAGGGAACAATTATTGTGTTAATCCGCCGTAGACAAGAAGAACATTGATTCTCAGGATACTCGATAGGCAGAATTTTGAGAATTGATAAGGTCATGGTTAAAGTTTACACAGGCATGTGGGAGTAAAGACAGTGATTTAAAGAGGCAGCCTTGTGTCTTAAATACTTTCAGTGGAAGCAGATGCCACTGCAAATATTCAGGTCTAATAATTTCCAAATTTGAAGTCATGCATGACGGGTTAGCACGGGATTGACGCCTGAACTGGCTTTCACTGGGATTAATCGAGCTTGCGAAAGAACTAGAAGAAGTGTGACATGTCACGCCACTGTACTAAATTAATAATTGAGAAGATTTATGTTGAGCCAACTGAAATTAGTAAAGAATTAAGAGATTAAGGTCTTATTCTTTGAGTTTTACACTAATTTCAATTACGCGATATGGACGGCGTTATAAGTTGGGTGGAAATGATTCGGCCGCAATGGAATGGTCTCCTGGAGGTGGTACGATCAAATACTTACTT
>CP092876.1:280686-360700 GCA_030710605.1 Cordylochernes scorpioides | reverse complement strand
AGGTCAATCTTTCAGAGAAAAGTTATGAAGTATAGGGACCCTAAGCCAGGGGTAGAAGTTAAGTAGGCCCAGACCGTAGTCGATCCTTGGAAAGCACTTGAGAATGTTAGTGTTGGGTAGTGAATCGTAAACCCTATAAATCCATCTTTCAATAGAGTGCTGAGGTCGGACTACTGCAAAGGGGGCAGACGCACGAGGAAGAAAGTGACTTCACCCACGGTGGCTAGGGGAGTGACTCAATTCCGCTTTTATGAGGTGTCACGCTTAATGGTCCTTTATTCGCCATTATAATTAGTGTATGTCTTTATATAGAATTGTCGTGAAAAGTCGCTTGGTGTCAAGGCAAGGGCAGTTTTTGAAGTTACACTGATTTTTTTTTTTGTAGGTTAGCTTCCAGATTACTTAGAATTGTTAACAATTATTGTTAACAATCATTTATCGAGTATAAAGTATTAGTATATATAGAGCTTGTACAGAGGCATTTTCTTTTGAGTAACTTAGGGCTTTAGTTCCCAATTTGTTTTAATTTTATTATTTTATTTGATTTCACATTTTGCCCTGGAAGATTTCATTATTGTTAAGGCCTATTAATAATGATATTATAGTATTTTGGTTTTTATGATAGAGTCTAACTCTAGTTTGAATGCGATCGTGAATGAGAGAGTGAATGTAATGATCAATGAATGCGACCACAAAGTTAAAGTCTAACATACTGTTAATCCAAAAATACATTAGAATAGGGTTAAGGATTTTAATAGGTTCGATTTTTAAATTTGATTTCTTTATTTGTTAGGAACGATAGCCTCACAGGGCTGTACAACTCTATTGTTAGGAAAGGTATTCGCTCCATTTTGTTAGGTCTCCCCTTTCGGGAGTATAAAATTTTAATTTCTATTACTAGGGTAATCAAGTACTCTTTGTTATTTATATCAACTTGAATTTTAAGAGTCGTAGATAATGATCATATCTTGATTCTCAGACTGGAAGGTTGTGGGAGGTTATGATCAGACCAGGAAACCCACAAAACTTCTCCTCATTAGAGGAAACGAAGAGGTATAGATTGAATTTTATGCAGGATAGGGGATTTGTTTTAGCCATGCCGTATAGCCTGGGGTATAACGGGCGCGACCTTGGGTAACCGATCTGACACCGTAGTTTCGACGTTTTTAGCGTGGCTGGAGCGAGGGTATTCCAGACGGGAGGTCCTGTAAGATTGGCATGTAGGCAGAGATTGCCCAGTTATTCTAGACGAAGTAGTTTCCGTCTATTGAATTTTTTTGGTACCAGTTTGATCCCCCATAGCTAGCGGAAGTTTCTTCTAATAAAGGATTCGCCCTGCCATACGTTTTGTTGGAATGAATTCGAGCATAAGACCGATTCGAGAGGCAGAATAAGTAATTATTAGGACCTTCAACGAGTTTAAACTCGTTTCATGATAGGATAAGATTTTAAAGTATTAGTTAACTATAAGGACCGCGAACGAGACGCCAGAACGAGCCAATGAGTCAGAGTTTTAGAAGTGTTGTATTGAGGACAGTAGAATTAAGAGCAGTTATACAGGGAGTAGAATTCTGAAGGAATTTGTAAAAGAACCAAAATTTCAGATTGATAAAATTCAAATTTATAAGATGTAGATTTGTAGGATTCAGGTCAATGAATAGAGGGTATATTAGTAGATGAAAGTAATATGAATTTCTTGGAAGGGGGAGGTAGCTGAACTGTACACACCCCAGAGACAAGGTAAACGGAGTCACAAACAAAATAGTAGAAATTGATTAGTCGCTCTGCCAAAACAGAAAAATTCTCTTCATACGGTTGTCACCCTAGATTTAAATGGACTGTGTAGTTTAATAGAGGTCTGGGCTATGCTCCATTTGACCAAGATTCTAAATGACGTTCCCATCTGGGTTGAGAGAGTATTGTAATTAGAGGAATCTAACACATAAGAGAAAACACACCCTCCAGTAGGATCGGAATAGACGAATATTACCCAGTGACCAACTCGTGATTCCAGACTGAATAAGATTGAAAAACTTAACTGAGATACTAAACCTTGAACCTTCAGCACACAAATATATATAATGGGTTTTCATTTTCTAATTGAATATGTTATTATTTTATATCATATATATTATATTATAATCATATGCTATTCATTTCAACAATTTTATTTCCTTTGATATTCATGATATTAGTAATATTTACCGGCCATGTTGCGATTTTTTTTAACATGTTGTCATGGCTTATTCTTCCCTCAAGGCATGATCTATTTTATCCTTATTGTCTTTTATCCGCCTTACTTGTATAAGTATATATATTTTGTCATCATATATAATTTTGTAGTAGTTTTCTTTATCATCTATCATGGGATGATTTTTTATCATATTTAATCATTATCTGCATGATACGTGTTTTCTTCAATATATATATTATACCCATCATATAACATGGAAGGATTCATTTTATCATTACATATTCGTGCCTTATTTAATAATTACTTTCACAATTTGTTTTCTGTAACCTTTTTTTTTTATTTAGCAAAAGTCATCATGTCATAGGCTAATCATTATGTATCAAGATATTTCTTTCAGCTAACTATAATTATCCTTTCCTTTGATTGTATATGTATAACTATACCACACGAACGTCTTGATTGGTACTTAAATAAAGATGCTGGCATGTTTTAGGAGTTGGACTAGTCAGTTATTTCTAAACGACTTCTTGGCGCCCAAATTTTTATATATAGTATGTAATAGGGAAATGCTCTAACTGTATTGTTAGCAGAAAGAAGGTAGCAATGAATCCAGCACCACAAGAGGCAAGGATGGGGTTGAGAGGACTTACCACAAGGAGGGCCTACTCCTCAAGGCCAAAGAAGAAAGTGGAAGGGTGGTATATATACCCATGAATGGTAAGACAGATGACCTTGCTTACTTCCATACATATGATATGACGTCCCCCATAACCTATGTTGATAACAGTGTGCTGACAGAATAATAACACATAAAAACCCCTTTGCCAGGATGCACAATGCCCACTAATGTTCGGAATAATAAACATCTAGAATAGCATACCATCATTTTGATTAGCCTTATCTTCCCTATAGGTTTCGGTACACCTAACTTCACCTAGTAATGGAAAATGCATTTTGCTAGAAATGGGCCTGCTTTCATAGTAACTGATGAAAGGCAGATGAATAATGAATAGCACAAACGCATTTGTCCATTACTTGGCAGGGGGAGGATTGTTGGGGCACGTTTTTGTAACCATACCCCAACAGAAGGCGTATGTATAATCAAATCAAATGGATACATGGCTTCCCTCCCACATAGACTTACAGACCATTTTTTTTGCCCAGAAACTTAGACACTTGGTGACACCAGACTTCCATGCCGAAAGCTGATGCCTGGTAAAGAAGAAGACATCCAGAGACATCCGAGCTGGAAACTGTTGTTTCATATGTACATATATTCCCCTCACCAAAAATTTAGGTAAAGGTGACCAGAAAAAAAAAAAAAGGAGAAAAATGGAGAAGGAAGATCTCTAAAGACTGAAACTTATAAAATATCCTTCCAGAGAAAGGAAAGCATCACATTACAGTCCAGGTAAAAAGGGCCTGGGTCAATTTTAGCCAAGACGGGGGGGCGATATATATACCATCCCGAGAAAAAGGGAGGATTGTATTTCAACCCATGTGGAAAGACGGGGGGCTGGAGTCTGAAATCTTACACTACCGTCGTGGTTGTTTCTCTCTTTAGATTTTTTTTGTTTTGGTAATACGATATGTTCTATTTTGACGAGGCCTGGGGCGTCTATGAAATTGATACTGGAGCGTTGGCCATTTTGATTGGTGTTTCTTTCGGCGAATGAAAATGGAGAGAGAGATGAATAAAAGAAGGTTCTTTGCCAAAAGGCAAAATTCGATGGGAGTCGCTCAGTGAGAAGGACGATTTTTAGACGGGCCTGAGACGTAGAGGAGACCAGACCTTGCCGGCACTTTCGAGAAAAGGTAAGCCATTTGTCATTATGACTTAGCGCCTTCCCCCCCCCCTTTTTGTGTAGTAGCCAACCTAGATTTCGCATGGGCCCTAAAGGGCTATAAAGTAACTTCAGGTCACCTCTATCTAAATTTTACTATGTAAATAGCATATCTCGTCAGTATAGACATGTTCCCAAATTTTAAGATATTTAAATAAATATCTAGAGAAATTTTCTTGTTTCCTCTGTTACCTATTTCATACATAATTTACCTTATGGTGCTATTCCAATTGTTTAAATGAAATTTTGTATGTTTATTACCTATTTGAAGGGAATGTTACTAATAATCAAGTCTCCCATAAATTACCGGCCACATACATTGCCGCGAGTGTCTGTGTTTCAGTGTTTTATAGATTGCCCAATTTAATAACGATCTCGTGGGTTGTCTGATGAAATTGTATAATAGTGTCGCGGCTGTTTCCATCTTTAGACCATTGTACTGACAATATTATATGCTCAATCCTTGCTTTAGCTCAACTCTTAATCAATTACAGAGTTTTTTTTTCCCTTTCTTTTTTATTTATTTTATTTATCCTGTTTGCACAAATTGCATTACATGTGATGATGTAAAGACATATGCCGATAGTGCATCACTGACAGCTGTGCTGCTATTATACAACATTAAGATCTTGCTGCGGGTTATATACATGGGGTTGTTGGCCTAAATTGCTATATATATATATATATACTTAAGTAAGGAAACTTTTAAGAAGTCACATCGTGTATCCTCCCTTTTCATCTATCCAAACCGGGGAGCGCATCAATAAGGCGTATGTATAATCAAATCAAATGGATACATGGCTTCCCTCCCACATAGACTTACAGACCATCTTTTTGCCCAGAAACCTAGACAATTGATGACACCAGACTTCTATGCCGATGCCTGGTGAAGGAAACACCAGTGACATCCAGGGACATCCGCGCTGGAAGCTGTTCCCTCACCAAAAATTTAGGTAAAGGTGACCAGAAAAAAAAAATGGAGAAGGAAGATCTCTAAAGGACTGAACCTTATAAAATATCCTTCCCGAGAAAGGAAAGCGTTATATTACAGTTCAAGTGAAAAGGGGCCTGTGTCGATTTATAGCTAAGACGGAGGGGGGCGATATATATATATCGTCCCGAGAAAAAGGGGGGATGGCGTCTGAAATTTTACACTATCGCCGTAGCTGTTGCTCTCTTTAGATTTTTTTTGTTTTGGTAATACTATATGTTCTATTTTGATGGAAGAGGCCTGGAGTCTGAAATCTTACACTAGTGCCGTGGCTGTTTCTCTCTTTAGATTTTTTGTTTTGGTAATACTATATGTTCTATTTTGATGAGGCCTGGGGCGTCTATGAAATTGATACTGGAGCCGTTGGCCATTTTGATTGGTGTTTCTTTCGGCGAATGAAAATGGAGAGAGAGATGAATAAAAGAAGGTTCTTTGCCAAAAGGCAAGATTCGATCGGAGTCGCTCAGTGAAAGGACAGTCTGCAGACAGGAGACCAGACCTTTGCCGGCACTTTCGAGAAAAGGTAAGCCATTTGTCATTATGACTTAGCGCCTTCCCCCCCCTTTTTGTGTAGTAGCCAACCTAGATTTCGCATGGGCCCTAAAGGGCTATAAAGTAACTTCAGGTCACCTCTATCTAAATTTTACTATGTAAATAGCATATCTCGTCAGTATAGACATGTTCCCAAATTTTAAGATATTTAAATAAATATCTAGAGAAATTTTCTTGTTTCCTCTGTTACCTATTTCATACATAATTTGCTTTATGGTGATATTCCAACTGTTTAAATGAAATGTTGTATGTTTATTACCTATTTGAAGGGAATGTTACTAATAATCAAGTCTCCCATAAATTACCGGCCACATACATTGCCGCGAGTGTCTGTGTTTCAGTGTTTTATAGATTGTCCAATTTAATAACGATTTCGTGGGTTGTCTGATGAAATTGTATAATAGTGTCGCGGCTGTTTCCATCTTTAGACCATTGTACTGACAATATTATATGCTCAATCCTTGCTTTAGCTCAACTCTTAATCAATTACAGAGTTTTTTTTTCCCCCTTTTCTTTTTTTTTTATTTATTTTATTTATCCTGTTTGCACAAATTGTATTACATGTGATGATGTAAAGACATATGCCGATAGTGTATCACTGACAGCTGTGCTGCTATTATACAACATTAAGGTCTTGCTGCGGGTTATATACATGGGGTTGTTGGCCTAAATTGCTATATATATATATACTTAAGTAAGGAAACTTTAATAAGTCACATCGTGTACCCTCCCTTTTCAACTATCCAAACCGGGGAGCGCATCAGTCATTCAGATAACTTTCTCTTTTTACAATGCCCTTTAAGTGAATTGAGTATTTAAAAAAATATAAATTTGATCCTTCTTTATTACAATTTTGGTTAGTCTTTTACAAAATCGAACGACCTTGACGAAGATCATCTACGAATAATATGCAATTTCTCAATCTGTGTCTAACTACCACTCAAATATTTGTTTAAAGAAGTCATTTGGAAATCCTTTATTAATAACTAGACGAATGGCCCGGGCAACGCCCGGGGTTTACCCGAGTGCGAATATATTCTAAAAACGTTGACTTGGGTGGTCGCTATTAACAGGGTGGTCTGTATAGACAGGTGGATGTATCACACAGCTGATAACAGGGTTGTCTAGAGTGGTCGCTATAGACAGGGTGGTCTGTATAGACAGGTTTATGAGAGAGGCACAAACTTACAGGTTGTTGACGCCGCAACTCTATGTTATATGATAAGGAAAACGGAATAAGGAATACACTACGCAACTTTATTTCTAGTATTTCAAGTTTAAGAATAATTGAAATTCAATGAGTTTACACTTCAAAAAATTCTCCAGTATGTATCTATCTTTTTACAACGAATGAAGACATTAATACGCGAGAGAGAGTGTTTTTTGTTGCATCATGCTGTGACTCACACGACGACCCAAGGTCAACAGGGGTGGAGCAGCAAGCTTTAGCCTATCACCGTCTGGCGGCGCTGCTTGCGAGTTATATCTACAATTCTGCAAATAACTCTAAGGATATTCAAGATATTCAAGAAATTATTTTTCGAAAACCTTTCCGGGGATATACCTAATAATATCCCAGAATTTCATGGCGATTGGATGTATGGTTTTTGAATAACAGGGTTGTCTAGAGGGGGGCAGGGAGGACACGTGTTCCCTTGCAGCCAATGAGCGCGCATTCTATCCGTGAGCTTCAGACAAACAGACAAACAGACAAACAAACAGACAGAATAAGGCAAATATATAATTACGAATAATACAATTGGAGCTTTGAAATAAATTATATGGAGTCATCTTTTGGGCCTGTTTATTCCCCATCAAGACTACGTATTGGGATTGTAGGGACACCTATAGCAATTAGAAAAGGATTTATTGTAAACAAATACAAGCATCTATAGCTTAAATATAATAAATGGAAGCTATAAAAAACACGAATGTTTCTTTTTTTTTTTAAACACAAAACAAAAACTTATACTTTCCTTTCTGCGATGAAAAAATATATTGGGGAGTTGTTGGCTCATCACCAGTGAACCCTTCAAGCAGCTTCGCCAATTTAATCTACCAATTTTCCTCGCCGAAAGGACAGTAGAAGTTTGTTTTGTGTTTTGAAAAAAAAAAAAAAAAACATTCGCGTGTTTTATAATGCTTCCATTTCTTATGTATAGATGGCACATTGTAATAGCTTCTATAGCATATTCCATAAAATAATCCCTTGGATCAAAATTAAAATACGAACATTAGGTCTCCAGGGGAAAGTTTCTTTTAAAAAATAATTTTAGTTATATTGTATATGATAATCTGTTTTAATTTACATCGTGAACATCATAAGGTATTGTAGAAGGATATTTGAAAATTATCCAACATGTGTTTTTTTTTTTTTTTTATGAAAAATTGAAATTTATTTTAAGGAGAAATAACGATTATTTCTAACCTTAGGGATGAAGTATGAAAGGATGAATTGTGAAGAGTAATGATAAACGAAAAAATAAAGTGTCCAGGGATGGGAATAAGGTATAGTTATTCTTATATTCAGAAAGATATAGTAATAATCATTTAACATTTTATTGCTATATCATAAGATATTAATTCGCATAATTCTGATACTTTCATTTTAATATTTTTTATATCACCACACATATATATGTTCCAGGCTCAATCGAAATTTAGCTTCCCAAAATAAGATTTTAATACACATTGAAAATGAAATTTAAACAAAAAATATTTATTCATTGAAGTAGAGACCGTAATTTTCAATTACAACCAGCCATCTTTTTGCCAGGTTTTAAATTTTTTGGCGATGCTATTCTCGGGGTTTAGAGTCGAAAAAGTCACGGCAATCAATTTCAACTTCTTGGAATGTTTCAAAGTGTCTTCCCTTAGAAATGTAGTAGCGTAGAAGGGTAGTAGTGTACAATACCGTCGATGTTCCACCATAAAGACAACATTACTTTATGGCCAAAGATATCCTGTTTAACTACAGGTTTAGCCTCTTGATCACAGGGTACCCATTGTCTTCTTGTATTGGGGTTACGAAGATAGGTCCACTTTTCATTCCCAGTTACAATCCGCTTCCAAAACCGAAGATCTTTCGGGTTTTCTAACAATCGTTTACAGATATCGACTCGCCTCTGGGACTGGGCTATAGTCAGGTCGTGGGGATCTTGTCTTGGGCGTTTTCTAGCAAAGTGCAGCTTGTTCACAGTTCGGTTGATCGTATCTTTGGATGGTCCAAGTCTCGCTGACATTTCACGCGTAGATTGTTGTGGGTTGTCCATAACCAGAAATTGTAGGGTCTCAATATCCGTCACATGTGGCCGTCCCATTCGAGGTTTATCCTCAAGGCTGACGTCGTCTTCTCTAAATATCTTGAACCATTTTGAAGCTGTTCTTCTATTGACTATTCCTTTCTTTTTCACTTCGCATATTTCTTTTGCCACCATATTTGCATTTAGCCATTTTTTCCCCAAAAGAAGCGCAATAGTACTCGAATCGTTATTTTTTTATCTCACATTCTTTATCTCTCTACTAGAATACTTAAATGTTATTCTAAACATTATATTACGTTATTTTAATAATCTGGACACGCTCATCGAGCATGGGACCGAACCTTTATTCATATTGATATATCGTTTTGAAAATAGAGCAATCCATACTTAATTCATTAGATAATAAAAGGCATATATTGGATTTAATAAAAGATTTATTTGCCAATATTATAAGTATACAAAAATGTAATGCCTCGATAAAGGTTGGCGTTCAGCCAGCCGAAATATTGGCAAAATACAACAACAACAAAAAGCCTTTATTTAGGGTCACTGACCTTATACAGGATTCACCAGAGGTATGCATAAGAAAAAAGCAGTGAGGCAAAGGAAACAACGATATAGACAGAAGAAAAAAAAAAAAAGAAAGAGAAAGAGGGAAGCAAGAAAAACAACACAAAAAGAGTAGCAGTAAGAAAGTGAGGAGTGAGTGTCAATATTGGCAAAATAAATCTTTTATTAAATCCAATATATGCCTTTTATTATCTAATATTGATATATCTATATATATATATAAATGAATGCCTGTGTGTCTGTCTGTGTGTGTGTCCTCTATGGATTCAAAAACCATACATCCAATCGCCGTGAAATTTTGGGATATTATTAGGTATATCCCCGGAAAGGTTTACGAAAAATAATTTCTTTAATATCTTGAATATCCTTAGAGTTATTTGCAGATTTGTAGCTTTAACTCGCAAGCAGCGCCACCATTGAGACGGAGATAGGCTTTTTCAAGAGGGGGAGTAATGTTAGGAGAGAGGAGCGCGTCTCGAGGCGGGTGCTCACGTGTCACTGTTAAAAACCTATTTGTTTTGGCTACATCTTTTCCCGTGGACTTAACGATAACTTTTCTAAAACTTATTTCAAATTTCATGTATAATTATTTTTACATCATTTAGTTTAGTATAATTATTTACTATAATTTCCTATCGTTCAATTATTATACTTTTTGTTCTTAAAGATTATTTAAGACAATAATCTTTAATTAGAAAGTGCTTTGCCAAAAGTTTGGAGTGGGGCAGACCCCGTGCGAGAATGGATTCGCCCGGCCGCCGGCCGACAGTCAAAGTACCCACCGACCAATCAGGGCAGAGTTGGTGACACAGCTATGCCAAGTAGACAAGAAAAAAAGCCTCGCGGGAGCTTGCCCAAGATGACCTCCGGGAACTTCGTCCATCTTCCATAAACGACCATGAATTTATTCAACCTTATCGAGTATTTTTCAAGGGACCGGGAAAAAATGTTCACTAGATAAAACGATGATTTTGTAATGTAGAAAATTAGGAAAGACAAAATTCAGAATGACACGGCACACAGGGACCGGGAAAAAATGATCACTTTATCAGTTTCAAATTATCAAAATATATCTATTTCTTTTTATAAGTCTATAGAGAATTGTTTTAACAAATGTTCGTTAGACAGACCTTTACTCGGGTACCGATTAATATTGAATTTATTCAACTTATCGAGTATTTTTCAAGGGACCGGGAAAAAATGTTCACTTTATCGAGAGATTCGTTAGACAAACCTTTACTCGGGTAAAACACGGGCAAATGTTCGTTAGACAAACCTTTACTCGGGTAAAACCTCGGGCGAAGCCGGGTACGTCCGCTAGTATATTTATATAATTTTTATTTTATATTGGGCTTCCGATTTGGGAAAAAGAACGTTTGATACAACCAGGTATATAAAAATTTAAACTATCCCAATATTCTTAGCCTTGAAGAAAGGATAGTAGAAAATTGCTTTAATTTATAAATAGCTTCTATTAACTTTATTAACATCCTATAACGCGATATCCCAAACTCAGGGATATTTGCGCCAATACATTTCTTGACATCATAACAAATTGGCTATATACAAGGAGAAAGGTCAAGGAGAAAAAGACAAACATACAAAAGCAATTCTCTCAAAATTTCCTTCCCTCTCTTTCCTAGTTCAAAAGAATGTATATATATATCTATAAAATATTGATTAAAACTTTTATATATATTTTTTCTTATCTACGAATTCATGTAGCTGTCCGATGCCACTAAATTTTCTTTCCCTATAATCCCGAAAAATTGGGCATTCCAGAAGTAGATGTTTCGAGTCTTGAATTTCTCCTCCGCAGAAGCATCACTTCACCCCGCCGATAGTTGCCAAAAATTTCCCCAAATTTCCATGATCAGTGATAAATTGGATATTATAAAAATCTGGACGGAAATTCTATCACTATAATGCATGTATACACCCTTTTTTTCTTTAGATGAAGGACGTAAAGGGTCAAAACTCTTATTTTCTTCATTATAATGAATAAATCTCTTGAAATATCTTGAGATATCATTCAACCAGCATGTATCATCCACCACGCACGTATATTTTCAAAATTTTGTTTTACAAACAAAAATAATGTAATATATTTTTCTCTCAATATATAATAAGTATTTAAAATATGTATATAATAATATGTATATAAAAATTGTATTTATTATTAAGTTGTTAACGTGATAATCCTGTTGAAGGACGGACAAGTCCGAAAGCTTGAAAATAAAAAGTTGCACAAGAATCATAACCCTGGAAGCTTCATTTATTTTATAATATTGAATAATTTATTTATAATGATAAATGATGGATAATATGGATTATTTTAAATGTCTTTTTCTCTTGAGGTTTGTTACCGCCAGAAGCTTCAGTGACATGGTGCTATCACACAGCTATCGCTGCTTTCACCAACCTTGACCTCTGACACAACTCTCTCTCTTTGATTGCCAGCCTGCCCGAGATGTTAGGCCAACGGACGTTATCTGCATCAGATTGACTTGTTAAATGTAGCTAATGTAGCCCAGTGGGTAGTAGAACTTGTGTAGTTCTGACATTCTTTTCTCTTGTATGATCTATATAATGTTTGTGAACCCTGTTGAACGTCACGGAGTAAAGGTTTTGATTGTAGAATGGATATATTTTTGAAATTTTGATATTGTATTGTATCTATACCAAGAAATAGTGCTGACTATAAAATTTTTCGCAAATAGGTTTGCCTGTTGAACTCTACGGAGTAACGGTGTTGATTGCAGAATGGATATATTTTTCAAATTTTGATATTGTATTATATCTATACCAAAAACTAGTGCTGGCTATCAAAATATTCGCGGATAGGTTTGCGATTGCCTGTCCTATACCTGTATCAGTCCTAGAATGGTCTTCAATCTGGATTAATAAGGTGTAATAGATTGCTTGGATATTGAGAACACTATTGGCTTTAAAATACGTTATTTTAAAATAATTATACGCATATATGTCATATATAATAGTCACATATAGAAAATGTGTCTATCTTGTAAAGATGTTTAAATAGAAATCTGTGAAGGAGTATAAAGAGAGAAAGTTGGTTAGTGAGATAAGACCTTGGCAACCATGTTGTCTTGCCTTCTTATATAATGGTCGTTATATTCTGAGGACTTAGGGATCATTGCTCCAACTCGCTTGGGGAAGAGTATCAAATCCTTGGGATTTGATGATCAGGGGCCAGATCTCTTCGACGCCTTCTCCATGTCAGTCGTTCTCTTGGTGGCGAACCTCGGACTTACTGGTCTACTCCTCACAGGTTCTTACTCTTGGATCCTATGGGCGTTATTTGACACTCCCACCTTGACTGCTCGCAATCCACCACATGTGTAGCTGAAAAGTCGATATATCTCAAATCTATGCTTGTTTTTTTTTTTTTTTGAAGTTGTGAGTTGGAAATAAAGGCATTCAGTAAAAATACACTAAGATTACATTAAATCGAAAATTTGCCATAACTAGGTTTAAAATAGATATGAAATGGTATTATTAAACAATATTTCTGCATTTTAAAAGTCTATATCCTCATATTGTGGTTTTAATTTCTTTATATCAGATTCTCTCATACTGCACTATGCTTGCATGTTTTAGTCCATGAAAATTTTAAACCATATGCATAATCGTGAAAGCTTGTCGTTAACTTATTTATAATGTTGATATATATAACACAATATTTCAGTAATTTTTATTATTAAAACATTTTTAATTTTTTTGGTTATCAAACAAACTTCTACAAACTCCTCTCCTGTCAAAACACTGATATATCGTTTAACTTGCGACTAGGTTATCAAAGGATCTGGTTTATTGAGAGAGAGGCTCCACTGCATTATTACCAACTTGAACTTTTAAGGCGATTTCAATAATGTTTACAAACTTAAAAATTAGTGTTCCTATAAATAAGATGAGAGAATACAATAAAATTAACGATTTCAACAATGTTTTATTGAATTGTTTAGATGTATATACAATTTAGAGTAATTATGTTAATTAATGTAAAAAAAACTCTTAATGTAATTATAGATCTTAGAGTATTTCTTCAACTTCTATAAGATAATTATTATGATTTATTTAATTAGTAAATTTGGTTTATAACTATTATTTGTTTATATTTATGACTTATATAGTTATCGCTTTTAAGAGTGAATGTTCTCCAAAAGGATAGAGGGTGAGAGGATTGAAAAAATGAGATGAAGAAAAGTTAACATTTTGATGTAAAGAGAACTCTGATATTGAAATTACTATACGTAAATATATATTTATTTGAATATTAGTTATTATATAAAAATAAAGATGTAGAAAATGAAATGGTTGGAAATTTTGCATTCAGTATAAATTTTGGGTGTCTCAATTAAACTTTTTAAAGCAAAATTTCTTACTTTTTTATGGTGACTCTCCATTGATCAATTTCAGCCACAATCTATATTCTGTTTAATGTTGTAAATTGAGAGAATATTCCGGAAAGAGGAAAGAAAAAGCACCGGAGAGAGACAAATACCAACCAGTTGAAAGGTGAAAAAAGACCTTACGTGTTAAAACTTTATTCATGTTTTCTTTTCAGCAACCACTTTTTATTTCTGAGAATGTAAGCAATATCGTGACTTAGAAACCTGTGAATTGAAGGTTTTGGGTTATCCATTGAATGAATATAAGATCGTGCGCTAGAGTAACTACTTGCCGATTCCAATTCTGTACCAGGTTTTGTACCACGCGCTACCATATATGCCTCCTTGAATTATATAATGGGTGGTATAGGCAAATTATATATTTCAAGAGTATCAGGAAAGTGTAGTGGGGATTAAGGAAGGTTCAATTTTGAATGTACGAAGCTGATAATGTTTGGAAGTGTTAACAACGTAAAGATATTAGAGGAACTTGAGGACAGGAGTTGTCAGACTTACTGAAGTTGGCGATGGCCACATGGCCCTCTGCCCGAAGTGTCCTCAGCATACGGTGGGATGATGGGGGAGGTCTGGGTGGGGCTGAGAATCCGAGGGACAGCAGGATTCTGTCGGGCAGGGAGTCCTCGCTGGCTATGGTCCCGAGCACCGCTAGCATCACCAGCAATCTCATACCGGCCGCCGTCTCTATCTGACGCGGCAGAGGGCGCGGCTAAACTAACTACGTGAAACTGACTTAGCTAGTGCTTCCACAACACGTCAGCTCACGTCAAGGTTGGCCCATGGAGCTGACCAGGCTATTACACCCACGTAACTTGGCGTTTTTTTTTTTGGGAACGTCTTACTTATGTAACCTAACGTTTTCGGTGGCGTGTCTACATTATATATTCTTAGCTAGTTCTTCCATACCAACGTTACCTAACGTCCTTGTTAGCGTGTCTACCTTATACCTATATAGCTAGTTTTTCCATACCCACGTAACTTAGCGTCTTTGTGGGGGGAATGTCTACATTACATAGCTAGTTCTTTCACAACTACGTAACTTGGTGTCTCTGTCGGGTGGGATATAATTTACCTAGCTATCTCCTCCAAATACACTTCCATTCTCTTTGCAGACCAGGCCCGGTACCTTCTAGAGCTGGAGCCGAAGCTGTACAAGGGCTCCGTTTGGCAGCCAACGAAAATGGAGGGGCATATCCTGGCCGGTCTCTCCAGCGTACAACTCGTCGACAAGCTGATCGCGGACTGTCTCGACATCGAGAACACCTAGCACCATCCTGCGGGCCTTCATCTTGAGGAAAAGGGCCGAGCGAATTGTGCTAAGCAATGTGCTCTTCTTCGTGGAGGACGCTGACTTCATCACTGCTATACGGCCATACGGACAGGCCACGTCCATCATCCAGAAAATTATGTTGCTCGAGGACTCCTGCTGGGCTGATGCTTGTCGGAAAGCTTTTATCACTCTGCGAGACGGATTTAAGCTTCCCCAGATCCCTGCCCGGCTGGATGTCAAGTCCAAGGGAGTGGTCACACACATTCATTTGATCTACGGCATTGAGGGCTTACTGTGCTATAAGCAGGGACACAAACTCGCGAACTAAGACTGGTCTTCAGGAGGATAAGCTGGTGATTCTTGCGGATCCTCCTGTTGCAAGCACGAAAGTCTGGACCAATCCTCCCTCCACGACAAACGCCTCTCATTTTGCAGAATTACCACCATCTGCTACTGTCATTGTAGATCGTCCTCCCAGCGGAGGGCTCTACCCAAAATCAGGGTAAACTTCAATTTCTCGAATTTCCTCAAAAAGTCCTTCACCTTTCCTCTTCTCAACGCGGCGAGGTAGGGCTATTCTTTAAGTAAAACATATTCAATAATTCTCTAGTAGATATGACATAGCCTGTATATATCTTGTAGTGATTTACGTGTGTGATGTTCTCTGTGTTCTTCCAGGGAGGCGTCGTTAAACTCCTCCAAGAAACATGACCAGCGTCGCAGCTGTGGCCCCAGAGGCGAAAGCGGCATCTAAGATGTCCGCTGTGTGTCTAATGAAGGTAAACAGCCACAAATAACGCCGCAGCTGAGACCTCAACCAAATATCTAGTGTCCTCTCAATAAATTTTAAAATAAAATAAATCGTTTCATTTGATAGATATATTTGTTGGAAGAATATTTATCAAAAATTCGCCTAAAATTGTCATTTTGCTAATACTCAAATTGAATGTTAATTTCCATGTTTAATATACACAGGATATCAAATGTGATTTTGAAAATAAAAAATATTTTATTAAAATAGGAAATGAAAGCATTTAAGCACGAATGTTTCTTTAACACATAAACTAAACTTCTACTGTCCTTATTGTTTAAAATAGGAAATGAAAGCATTTAAGCACGAATGTTTCTTTAACACATAAAACAAACTCTACTGTCCTTATTGTTTAAAATAGGAAATGAAAGCATTTAAGCACGAATGTTTCTTTAACACATAAAACAAACTTCTACTGTCCTTATTGTTTAAAATAGGAAATGAAAGCATTTAAGCACGAATGTTTCTTTAACACATAAAACAAACTTCTACTGTCCTTATTGTTTAAAATAGGAAATGAAAGCATTTAAGCACGAATGTTTCTTTAACACATAAAACAAACTTCTACTGTCCTTATTGTTTAAAATAGGAAATGAAAGCATTTAAGCACGAATGTTTCTTTAACACATAAAACAAACTTCTACTGTCCTTATTAGCGGTGAACATTTTTCAATCACATTAAAGACAGTAGAAGTTTTTTATGTTCAAAAGAAACATTCGTGCTTTGATGCTTACATTTCCTATTTTATTGTTTGCAGAAGATCATTGCTCGATGTAAATATTTATATGTGATTCTACTGTCCTATAAGCTTATATACATAGTTTACTTAAATAGCATTTTTGAGATTCCATCCTTCATTGCAGCATATATAAGCAGAATCGTCCAATACAGTATTAGAGCTACAAAAAGCGGTCTGGTAAATTAAATTGGCGAAACCGCTGGGAGGGTTCACTACTGATGAGTCAAGCCCTCCTAATATTTTTCCATCTCAGTAAGGACATTAGAAGTTTATTTTATGTGTGAAAGAAACATTCGTGCTTCTTAAATGCTTTCATTTTCTAATTATAAAACTATTTTAGTGGCGTATTATTCTTTTTTAAAATAAAACAATTTCTACTGTCCTTACTGCGATGAAAAATTAAAGGGAGGGCCTGGCTCATCAGTGGTGAACCCTCCCAGCGGTTTCGCCAGTTTCTATATATAGATGGCGTATTATATTGGTTCATATATCACATTGAAATAAAACTATTTTATAAATATATGTTGTTGTTTCTTATCCCCTTGTGTAAAGATTACACGAATTCCATGATCTCATGGAATGGGGTATAGGGGTGCAGCTTTCGTTGATCATGGCACCATGATCCAGGCACACTTTGGTGAAAGTCTGACTTTGCCTGTGATTTGAGGCCATTCCAAACATGGAAGCCTTTGTTTCTGACTCTAACATGAGCACAGACGCAGCTCCTCCGTATCCCTGGAGTGGAACCATTGCTGAGGTCCATCAACTGGGTCAGTTGAACTCAGGATTTTTAAAGAGGGACTGTCCCTCCTGGTTACAGCATCAAGTCTACCAGAACAAGACTTGATACAATCGTGTAGAGAGTTTACTGTACCTCCCAACAATGTCCACTGCACCACAGGCCAGTTACAGAGGGGTAAGCATGGGAGGTGTTTATAAATATATAATTCTATGATACATTTAAACATTCAAAATATTGCATATACAAATCAGCTTTAGATGAATGTGTGTATAAAAGAGGGTTATTCCAATGTATATATTTGTTAACTTTATGTGTAAAAATTGTTCATTTCGAATTTTTCTACATGTGATTCCTTCCACTATCTTACGGCCTTTATTTTTCAAGAATGAAATACCTCTTTTATTTTGTTAGTGATGATTGGAGATACTTCACACCGTTTCTACTGAAATTCGTTGCAAGTTTTTTTTTGTTAAATATCATTAATGTATATTAAACTTTTTGCAATATTTTTGTACTTTAGGAAACGGATACATGATCTTCTTTGATTCTGCAATTTTGAAGCGAGAAAAGAAATAGATTTGAGGATAAAATATTCTTTAAAATCCTTCTCCCCTCCTAGTCCCATATGCAGCACATACATTATGATGACAAAGGAGGACTCCAGACTCCAACAAAAGATGACAAAGGAGGACTCCAGACCCCAACAAAAGATGCCAAAGGAGGACTCCAGACTCCAACAAAAGATGACAAAGGAGGACTCCAGACCCCAACAAAAGATGCCAAAGGAGGACTCCAGGCTCCAACAAAAGATGCCAAAGGAGGACTCCAGACTCCAACAAAAGATGACAAAGGAGGACTCCAGACTCCAACAAAAGATGACAAAGGAGGACTCCAGACTCCAACAAAAGATGACAAAGGAGGACTCCAGACTCCAACAAAATATGACAAAGGAGGACTCCAGACTGCAACAAGAGATGAGAAAGGAGGACTCCAGACTTCAACAATATATGACAAAAGAGAACTCCAGACTTCAACAAAAGATGACAAAGGAGGACTCCAGACTCCAACAAAATATGACAAAGGAGGACTCCAGACTGCAACAAGAGATGAGAAAGGAGGACTCCAGACTCCAACAAAAGATGACAAAGGAGGACTCCAGACTCCAACAAAAGATGCCAAAGGAGGACTCCAGACTCCAACAAAAGATGACAAAGGAGGACTCCAGACTCCAACAAAAGATGACAAAGGAGGACTCCAGACTCCAACAAAAGATGACAAAGGAGGACTCCAGACTCCAACAATAGATGACAAAAGAGGACTCTAGACTCCAATAAGAGATGAGAAGGAGGACTCCAGACTCCAACAATAGATGACAAAAGAGGACTCTAGACTCCAATAAGAGATGACAAAGGAGGACTCCAGACTCCAACAATAGATGACAAAAGAGGACTCTAGACTCCAATAAGAGATGACAAAGGAGGACTCCAGACTCCAACAATAGATGACAAAAGAGGACTCTAGACTCCAATAAGAGATGAGAAGGAGGACTCCAGACTCCAAAAAGAGATGACAAAAGAGGACTCTAGACTCCAATAAGAGATGACAAAGGAGGACTCCAGACTCCAACAATAGATGACAAAAGAGGACTCTAGACTCCAATAAGAGATGACAAAGGAGGACTCCAGACTCCAACAATAGATGACAAAAGAGGACTCTAGACTCCAATAAGAGATGACAAAGGAGGACTCCAGACTTCAACAATAGATGACAAAAGAGGACTCTAGACTCCAATAAGAGATGACAAAGGAGGACTCCAGACTCCAACAATAGATGACAAAAGAGGACTCTAGACTCCAATAAGAGATGACAAAGGAGGACTCCAGACTCCAACAATAGATGACAAAAGAGGACTCTAGACTCCAATAAGAGATGAGAAGGAGGACTCCAGACTCCAAAAAGAGATGACAAAAGAGGACTCTAGACTCCAATAAGAGATGACAAAGGAGGACTCCAGACTCCAACAATAGATGACAAAAGAGGACTCTAGACTCCAATAAGAGATGACAAAGGAGGACTCCAGACTCCAACAATAGATGACAAAAGAGGACTCTAGACTCCAATAAGAGATGACAAAGGAGGACTCCAGACTTCAACAATAGATGACAAAAGAGGACTCTAGACTCCAATAAGAGATGACAAAGGAGGACTCCAGACTCCAACAATAGATGACAAAAGAGGACTCTAGACTCCAATAAGAGATGAGAAGGAGGACTCCAGACACAAACCCCAATAAAAGATTACAAAGGAGGAATACTTGGTCTCTGACATTACATGTGTTGTCATCATAGAGGGATTAATGTCCTGGCTATGTGGACATAGTGGCTAGTAAAATCAGATCTCTGAAATTACATAATTGGTCAATACAGGACTGCTGATGCTATTAAAGAACTCTAACGATGTTACAGTAAAGATAATAAAATTGTCCATGTTCACTGTTCACCAAGTTAGTCCATTGTAACCAGAAGTCCCCAACGCTACCTTTTACCAATTGTTGCAAATAACTCGAGCAAAGCGCATCTAATCGATCCAAAGCGAACCAAAGCGAATCAAAGCGAACCAAAGCGACTAAGCGAAGAAATGGGCAATTGCCTTAAAAGTGAGTGACACCATTTCATCGTATGTTTGACATTGATCTCTATTGATTATCGACAACACAAGCTATGAAGAATGTGAAGATATTAAGATCCTCACAAAAGATTGAATTCTTTGTGTCTCGTCAATATCGGCTGAGACATTGTCGCAATTTTGATTCGAATGTACACCAGCTTCTTGAATTGATATAGAATTCTATCAAAACATTTTCATTTTTACAATTGAAACTATAAATATATTTAATAACAAAATTCAAAATCAAAACTTAATCTATTTTAAAATTGTAATAAATACTCCTACAAAAATCCTAATTCCTCCAAAGAAAGTGTTTAACGATGTTGATATACCTTAAAATGTACTATATAGATATTTTAAAATAGCTCTTGATTGCTTGTGATGCATTTATGGAAACATTATCACGCTATTTCAAAGAGTCATAATGATTTTGTTTTATGTTACATGAAAAATTTGCTACGCTCAACATAAAAGTTCACATTAAAATTTGTATAAAGCGGCAAACTATTTTGATAAGAACACTTTTTGACACCAATGAAACTCTCTACTTACTGTGTATAATGGAAGAAATTTCACTCTCTTCATTTCTGTTATATTATTTTGTAGCCTCATCTGATATAACGTCAAATATTTAATCATTTGTAAGTTCTAAGATATATATTTGAACAAGATCTAATGATTCATTTGAGTTTTTTTTGAAAGAGAGAGAGAGATGGTTCAGAACTATGTGTACATGAGTCTGAACAAGCTATATAACTATCTATCTATAACAACATAGCTTATCTATATCACCTTGTGTATTTATAGTTTACATGCTATAACCACTGTATATACCACAATGTGCGTGCGTGATTGAACAAACTATATAAAAAAAAAATGTATCTATTATTCCTGTAGAAGGGCAGCTTGCGCCCGAAAGCTCGAATTGATTTTTCAAATAAAGAAACTTATCCTTCTTGAATCTATTCGTTAATATATATAATTATCACTCAAAAATAATAGCTTGTATCCCTACACGCGCGGTTTACATTTCATAACTACCATATATAACTCCACTGTATCTGCTTTTCACATGTGTAGACATATAGTGCACTTATACAGTAAAAGTAGTCGCCTACTTCTACCCACCATGATTATAATGGCATGTACCACGAGTACTAGGGATAAGACACAACAAAAAATACTTTTGAATGTTTGGCGAACCTTATTTTCACACATTAACGATATAACTTTATAAAAGCGTATCAAAATGGGTCGAGAAAATGAAAGAGCGTTTATTTAGCGAGGGATTAAAGTTTTAATGAATAATTTTGTTACAAATATTCAATTTGACATCAGATATATTATTATGGTCAATGGTGAGAGATAATATTTGTTAAATTCTTTTCAACATATTGTTTGTCGGCAAACAGTATTCCTGTCTCCCAGAGTTTCATGTTTATAGCTAGAATTTTAATTGTATCGTGTTGGAACTTCTCATGAAAATTTTCACGACTATCATCCTTGTTTTTATCTTCCAGTAATACCTTTATCCACTCTGAGTGTCGGACAAGACCTGCTGGTTTTCCTCTTTCAACCGTCTCTCCAATATTCTTCAAATTAAAGATACTTCGGCCAGTAAATCTTTTTAAAAAAATACTGGCCGAAGTATCTTTATTTTGAAGAACTATGAATTTCGGCCAGGCAGCCTCTATCTCTCCAGTATTACTTATCAAAGCGCGATCATTTTATAAAAACTTCATTGTTTAGTTTGTCAGTATTCTGAGCACATATAGAAAGTCTGTCGAAAACAATGTCTATATTCATAAGAGTACAGGTATCTCGGAGTCATATGTATTATTACTCGTCAAATGAAACATTTGATTAACTGTATTTATTTAATTAACGAAGTCTTTGTGATGTTTAAATATTTTACTTTGTTGAATGCCATTTCCCTTGGACTATTCTTGTCTCTACGTTTCTTAGAACTTGTATTCTACATTAAAAACTCTTGGATTGCGAAAATTGAAGCAGTTATATATTGAAGAGTTTGGGTTTTTATTAAAAATAAATAGATATTGACACCAAATATATTGGACACTCGAGTTGTCTTAGAGGAGGGTCACTGACTGTCTTACAGGATGGTCATTCATTGTCTTTCAGGGTGGTCACTGATTGTCTTACAGGATGGTCACTGACTGTCTTACAGGATGGTCATTCATTGTCTTACAGGATGGTCACTGATTGTCTTACAGGATGGTCACTGATTGTCTTACAGGATGGTCACTGACTGTCTTACAGGATGGTCACTGATTGTCTTACAGGATGGTCACTGATTGTCTTACAGGATGGTCACTGACTGTCTTACAGGATGGTCACTGATTGTCTTACAGGATGGCCACTGATTGTCTTACAGGATGGTCACTGATTGTCTTACAGGATGGTCACACATTGTCTTACAGGATGGTCACTTATTGTCTTTCAGGATGGTCTCTGATTGTCTTACAAGTTGGTCACTGACTGTCTTACAGGATGGTCACTGACTGTCTTACAGGATGGTCACTGACTGTCTTACAGGATGGTCACTGATTGTCTTACAGGATGGCCACTGATTGTCTTACAGGATGGTCACTGATTGTCTTACAGGATGGCCACTGATTGTCTTACAGGATGGTCACTGATTGTCTTTCAGGATGGTCACACATTGTCTTACAGGATGGTCACTTATTGTCTTTCAGGATGGTCTCTGATTGTCTTACAAGTTGGTCACTGACTGTCTTACAGGATGGTCACTGACTGTCTTACAGGATGGTCACTGATTGTCTTACAGGATGGTCACTGACTGTCTTACAGGATGGTCACTGATTGTCTTACAGGATGGTCACTCATTGTCTTTCAGGATAGTCACTGATTGTCTTACAGGATGGTCACTCATTGTCTTACAGGATGGTCACTCATTGTCTTTCAGGATGATCACTGATTGTCTTACAGAATGGTCACTGATTGTCTTACAGGATGGTCACTGACTGTCTTACAGGATGGTCACTCATTGTCTTACAGGATGGTCACTCATTGTCTTACAGGATGGTCACTGACTGTCTTACAGGATGGCCACTCATTGTCTTACAGGATGGTCACTGATTGTCTTACAGGATGGTCACTGATTGTCTTACAGGATAATCACTCATTGTCTTTCAGGATGGTCACTGATTGTCTTACACGATGGTCACTCATTGTCTTTCAGGATGGTCACTCATTGTGCTACAGTATGGTCACTGACTGTCTACAGGATGGTCAATAATTGTCTTACAGGATGGTCAATCGTTGTCTTACAGGATGGTCAATCGTTGTCTTACAGGATGGTCACTGATTGTCTTACAGGATGGTTACTGATTGTCTTACAGGATGGTCACTGACTGTCTTAGAGGAAGGTCACTGACTGTCTTACAGGATGGTCACTGATTGTCTTACAGGATGGTTACTGATTGTATTACAGGATGGTCGCTGATTGTCTTACAGGATGGTCACTCATTGTCTTACAGGGTGGTCACTCATTGTCTTACAGGATGGTCACTGAATGTCTTACAGGATGGTCACTCATTGTCTTACAGGATGGTCACTGATTGTCTTACAGGATGGTCACTGACTGTCTTACAGGATGGTCACTCATTGTCTTTCAGGATGGTCACTCATTGTGTTACAGTATGGTCACTGACTGTCTTACAGGATGGTTACTTATTGTCTTACAGGATGGTCACTGACTGTCTTACAGGATGGTCACTCATTGTCTTTCAGGATGGTCACTCATTGTGTCACAGGATGGTCACTGACTGTCTTACAGGATGGTCACTCATTGTCTCACAGAATTCTACTTGTAGAGATCTCTGTTGCATATAATGGTTGTTTTGAATATTTCAATATAGTCGATAAGACGATGATGGTATGACTGGGAAGCAGTTGTCCTTTACGCTGAAGTTGTGTTCAATATCACAGATATATAAGATTGTACTTGTATATAGCCATCGTATTAAAGGCTGAAGTTGTCTTGGATTGGAGCATTCTTCCTGATTACATTGAAGAGCTGAATGTGATATTTGTGTGCAGGACCCCCTCCAGTGGAGGGGCCACGAAAGACGGTGAGGTTCGCCATGCTGGCCGAGGTGGAGGTGTACGATAAACGTATGCCTCCCCTCTTTCACCACGTGGCCCGCGGCCAACAAGTAAGTTCCCCCCACTGATATTTCTGTGGACATTGTGGCAATGATGGCGTGTGGTTGTAGTTTGTTCGCCAAGGGCCGGAGACCACGGCGGCCAGGAGATTCTGGTGAGTGCTCTTATTTACTTTGTTCAAATTGGCCTTTCATAAAACTGCGCTTACTTATAGAACTGCGAGTCTCAATTTCTGTATTATTTCATTAAAATCCCTTTCTATTAGGTCAGCTTTAGTTATTGATTTACTTACGTGAAGTTGAGTGTGACATTGATTATATCCAATTCGTAAAAACTCAAGTTTTCGGTTGATATGCATACTAAAGAGTAAATTGCTTTTATATTTTCAATAAAAAAGAAAATAAATATCGTTTAAATATATTATAAATTAATTTAAGTGAGCTCTAACCCTCGGATTATTGTTTTTTCTGTATTTCTTCAAAGTTCGATAGAGACGAGACGTGTGATTTTTATTTGTTGAGAATTTCACATAGAAGCGAATGTGCTGCTGTGTATGCGTTTGGTGCACATAATGAACTTTCCTTTCATAGTCTGAGATTTCTTACTTATCGAAAAGTATCTAAACTATATAATAGAGCCATGTGTGAGTGAATATATGTAAATTAGTTCTATATTATTGTTTCAATATACATTATAAAACCATGTCCGACCCACCAACCAAGTACTACATGTGCAGGCCGCCCCTGTGGCTCATCAAGTGGCGCCAGCGCCGGCGGTCCCAGGAGCGACGTAAGTACTCCACACTTTACATACTCAGAATTAATTTACATTACAGAACTATATATACATAAGTTATATGCCTATTATAATCCAATGTAGTAATAGGGACCATTCATATATACAGATTGAAGAGCCTCTGTTTTATAATAGAAAGACTTCAAAAGTTATGAAATTCAGTTTTAATAATTATTCAGTAAATCTCCATGTCACTCTACTTCTAATCCTAGGGTTCCATGAGGCGACACTCTCTCGTCTTTATAGTTGGATTCAACAACAACAACAATAGCCTTTATTGGGCACACGTGCCATACAGGATTCACCCGGTAGGACAAAAAAAAAATAACAAATTAGCATCATAGTTATATACAAATATTGGGTATTGACCTCGACCAATTATCGAGTTGGATCCGGTGTCTGTGCTAAATATTTTGATTGAGCTGATTTCCAGTATTTATAAAAAGCGAATGCAAAGGGTCTGGATTTTACGACTTTTGCCATTAAAACATAAGGCGAATTGCTATTATAGCCGGTTTCTTGACGAAGAATTTCTCTCTCTTCTTCCATTGCCGTACAGTAGAACATGTAGTGTGAAAGTCGAGACTAAATTCACCGTTGCATAAGGTGCATTTTATGGTCTTAGTTTTCAATAGTGAAACATGATTAATTCTCTGTACTGCAAAAAGGCTTCTTACTTGTGCAATGATTCTCTTTAAGGTTAGGGGGATATTGTCATTCAGATAGCATTCCATTGTAGGTGATGAATGAAAGTATTTATAGTGAGAGTAGAGTACTGATTTTCTTATTCTTACATAATCCAGCTGCAAGGACTGATCGGTTGCCGTTCTAATGATTAGGGGGATGTATCTTTGTAGAATATTGAAGTCTGTACTTCCAACAAGCCATGAGAAGCCGGTGTTGTTAAGTAGCTCTGTTATACTTTTTACCAGTCCGATATTCTGTTTTGAAGAAATTGAAATGTCCCACAAATGTGCCAAACAAATTGAAGGTAGCCTGCTGCCGTCCATTTTCAGAATTCTAGTCCAGAATTTTAAAGTTAGTTTTTTCACTGTGATATCAAGAGAGTTTCTTCCTGTTTCGGCCCTCAAAATATAGCCCGGAGTATAGCTTGGAAGGCGCAGAAAACGTCTGAGAAAGGTATCCTGGATTCTATTTAAGATTAAGGCCTGATCATGTGCCCAGATTGGAGCCGCATAGAGTAGGACTGTCAAGATCATAGAATCCATCAATCTCATACTTGCTTATAGTTGGATTCATATATAAACAGTTCTTCTATTATTTAAAATTCGAGAAAAGAAATTTCTATTTGTAGAGGGACTTTAGAGTTGGCCTTTGTGACAAATGTTATCTCACTTAGGATTATAAGGTTAATATACTCAGCTCATAAATAAATTTGGGTATAAATGTCTCATATTACTATAGTGGATGTGTCATAACCAGAATCTTGTATTAATTTACATGTGTGTGATGTTCTCTGTGTTCTTCCAGGGAGGCGTCGTTAAACACCCTCCAAGAAGCATGGCCAGTGCCGCAGCTGTGGCCCCAGAGGCGAGAGCGGCGCTACAACCGGTCCAGTGTGCGGCCACTCAAGGCGACGGGACCTGTGGTGGCGAAGAGCCACGAGCATGACCAGCGCCGCAGCTGTGGCCCCAGAGGCGAGAGCGGGCGCTACAACCGGTCCAGTGTGCGGCCACTCAAGGCGACGGGACCTGTGGTGGCGAAGAGCCACGAGCATGACCAGCGCCGTAGCTGTGGACCCAGAGGCGAGAGCGGCGCTACAACCGGTCCAGTGTGTGGCCAATCAAGGCGACGGGACCTGTGGTGGCAAAGAGCCACGAGCATGACCAGCGCCGTAGCTGTGGCCCCAGAGGCGAGAGCGGCGCTACAACCGGTCCAGTGTGTGGCCAATCAAGGCGACGGGACCTGTGGTGGCAAAGAGCCACGAGCATGACCAGCGCCGTAGCTGTGGCCCCAGAGGCGAGAGCGGCGCTACAACTGGTCCACTGTGCGGCCACTCAAGGCGACAGGACCTGTGGTAGACTGCCTCAACCAACGCCGCAGCTGACACCTCAACCAAATATCTGGTGCCCTCAATAAATTAAAAAATAAAATAAATCGTCATTTAATGGAATAATTCTTAAACATTCTTAATATCCCTTTCAACTTCTCTCATAAATACATATATACGTTTGTTTGGAAATTATCAAATAAATCTATTTTTCAGATATTTGTTTAAATTTTGATACTCAAATGACTTGTTAAAAATTCATGTTCCATATAATCGCTGTCACTATATTTCATTTCTTCAATTTATAGCAAAAAAAAAAAAATCAGGTTTAATATGAAAACCTTTGGAGAAGAGTCCATATAACAAAGGGCGTATCTCTCGGTCGTGGGGTCTCGGATCAGTTAAAGAAAAAAAAATTTTTTTCTTCAACAAGTACGCAAGATCGTCCTTTTTGATATAAACATGTTCAATGTATCGCCTTCTGACTCAAACTTAGAGAAATTATTATAAGTGTATGTTTGTTGTTGCTTATTCCTTCGTGCAAAGATTACATGATTTCCATGAGTTCATGCTCATCGAGCTGTTTGATATAAGCAGCGGCCTCTCCCATAGTTCCTGTTTAGGGCATATGGTTTGCACCAGGTTGCGGCTTGGCAGACTCTTCAACCTTGGTTCTCTCCCGTGCTAGGTCTTGCTTCTCACCAGAACGTGTCTCAACCATCCTACAAATTTATATAAGCGAATAATGAGATAACTCTACTTTAAGTAGCCTCCAGAATAATTTATTTATTTCTCACATCAAAGAGAGCAGTGAAGTCACACGTGTATCTAAATACAAATGATGATTCTATAATACATATATTCTGTTTAATAAAATAAATAAATATGAAATATAATTTTGAATTTAAAATACATGAAAAATAATATTACAAATTAAAATAAAATAGGTTCATTAGCCATGATGCAACACTTCCCAGATAAAAGCTGAGCTAGAAGCGCAAGATGGAGATAGACGAGTTCTTCCTAACTACATGTTGGATGAGATCGACATAACATACGACCGACGCGGCTTGCACTGAGGGTGAACTCAACTCAACTGAAGTGAACTGAACTGACTGAGCTGTCAAGTCCCTGTAAAAGTGATGTATTTATAGTTTAAAAGACGGGGGGGGGGGGGGGCCTTATGTGACAGGGGCGTTTGAGAAAGGGCGCCCTCACCTGTCCAGGTGTGAGAGGGGTCTCTGCATTCCACCACATGTGACAGTGTAGGTGGCCTTGTTTGTGGGAATTGTAAATCGACCTGATTTATGACTTACATCTTTAGACTTTGTTGTTTTGGTAATACTATGCTCGATCTCTACTTTAGCTCAACTCTTAAATCTATTACAGATTTTATTTATTTATCCACTTTGTACAAATTACATTACATAGGGTGATGTAAAGACACAGATTAATCATGCGCATAATTATTTATAGATGTGTTTCTATATACAACATGACAATCTTGTTATAAGTTATCTACACAATATGAGGTTGTTGTTTTAAATTACCATATATATATATATATATATATATACAAAATATGTATTGAATCAACACACATACAAGAAGTATACGCCCACTTGAAGCTTTTTAAATAGCATTGTTGACTTGAATGAAGCATATACATCGTGAGTAATCTAGTAAGCACAGAATACTCTTGTCACACATTTAATAATAACCATGATATAGATACTTTATTCTACATGTTTTTTTATATAATATTTTTATAGTTCTTTATATATACATATATATAACAAAGTTACAGGAGGATTATTTTCATGTAGCTAAAGGGGCACCTCTCCCTTTAATTAGACATCAGAACAATACATTATGTTCATCATCCTAGTAAATAAACTTTACTACTGGTGCTGTGTGTGGCTCATTATTCATTATCACTAGTAAAGTGAAGTCACCTCATTACACTCTCTCTCTCTCGTCCTAAATTTACGACTCTAATGTAGCACGGCTATAGCGTATATATATGGTATAGTGTTGAAAATAATAGAGACGATAGAGGAAAGAAATTTTGATAGTCAATAAGAAATTAGAATTAACAAAATAGGGGATGGTTATTGGAGTTTAAGAACTTTGTTACTAAGGAAGTAAATGATATCAGATACAGTCATACATATAGAGAAATAAGTAGAAAAATATTACTTAAAATAGAATCAGAATTTAATGTTTACATATATATACTGGATGAGTCCTTTTCTGACGTGATTGGCACGTAATCTACAGTGTGCAACCTTTTTTTTACTTATATATATGTGATATGATCACATATCACATATATATAAGTATAAGATATATATCACCGCCTTTGCCGGTCCCAAGCCCGGATGAAAAAGGAGGAGGGGGAGCAGTAACAAGCTCGGTAAAAAACCTGGGCTCAGCTGGTCATGCTGATAGTACCCTGTAAGGCTTCCAGATATACAGAATGTCTGTACTCCATGTTTGGAGCGGCTGCACACAGTGTCTGTTCCTCATGTCAGAAGCGGCCATTTCTTTTGGAGTTAAGTCGGTGGCCTGCTATTATGCACTATTCCCAGTCTTAATAACAAAGGCAGACGCATTCTACTTCACCCAGTCATGATGGTTGCCAAACAGACACCATCAAAGGTCACAACTTGATACCCTAATATGATTGAGTGAAGATAAGGAAAAAGAAGAAGATAACAAAGGTAGATGCTTCTACTTCACCCAGTCATGATGATAAGAAAGAAGAAGACTAGTAAAGTTTCTTACTAGGATCTTGAACATAATTCATTGTTCTGATGTATAATTAAAGGAAGAAATGTCTCTCTAGATACAATATCATCCACTATACAAATTGTACATTCCTCTTAATAACATTGCACTTTGGAAAAATAGCTTCAATAGAAGAAATGATGAACAGTTGTCCAATTGGAATTATTGGCTCTATATATATATGTATGAACATAAAAAATAAATTCCTCTTTTAAAATTACAAAATATTTTCTCACAATGAGTTTCCTTTTTATTACAAAACACTAGCTTTCAAGCGATAATCGCTCTTCAATGGGCTTAATAAAACATCGACTATATCATGATTTATCATACAATTTTATCATAAATAGAATATAGTCGATGTTTAATTAAGCCCGTTTAAGAGCGATAATCATTTGAAAGCTAACGTTTTGTAATAAAAAGGAACTCATTGTGAGAAATATATTTTGTAATTTTGAAACCTTTTTCACAATTTTTATTTAATCTTATTTATTTTAGAATAAGAAAAAATAAATTATTTTTTTGCAGGTTAAAAGCTTTATTATTTATTTCAATAGCATACTGTCACAATATTGTGATAATTTAACGCCCTATGCTTTGATATTATCCGTTGTTGCTATTGTCGTGTCCAATAAAAAGCCTCAGATGTCTTCATACATCTCTATCACAGCAGTCACACTCTATACTATCTTGGGTGTGTAAAGCTGCTGTTCTGGGTCCATGTCAATTCTCTGTTGTTGTCGTGTCCAATGAAGAGCCTCAGATGTCTCAATGTATCTCTATCACAGCAGTCACAGTGTCCACTATTTTGGGTGTGCAAAGCAAGTAAATAAAGAAGTTAGAACCAAATTCAACAAGTTCTGGAATTATTCAAATTCTGCACACTCCCATGTTAAAATCTTCCAAAACAATTTAGTAGAAAGTTGTATCATTTTAATTATTCAAAAAAGAATTTTTTTAAAAAATGAGAAATGTAATTGGTAAACAGTTTGTACTAATGTATTTTTATATATTGAAATCCTTCCCTTAAAAATATTAATTTATAAATTTTAATAGATCCTATCTCGTGTTTAAAAAAAAGCACAAAGACATTTTGAATCTTTAAAATAGTTAATAAATTACTCAATAGATGGCGTAGCGAAAGCCTATTGCTAAATTATATCTAAAATATTTGGGTTAGTGAAAATATATTAATATATTTATTTATTATAAAGGAAATAAAAAAGAAATATATAGATCTTTTAAATATATCTCCAGAATATCATTAACTACCCATTATGTGAAGATTTAGATTGGAGTTGGGAAACAGTTTTAGCATATTAGTTATATTTTTACCTTATATATTCTATTAATTATTTCTTGTAAACCTCAATGGAGGTTTCTTTTAAGAATAAAAATAGTATATAATACAATATAATATATTGCAGCTTGTGATTGTAAAACATTTTAAAATTATACTGCATGTGTTTCCTTTCAATGAAAAACATGAGGTGTAATTTTAAAATGTCGTTTTAAAAATAGTATATACAGTCGAACTTGGATAATTCGAACCCCAAGGGACCATAAAAAAATTCGAATTATCCAAAAATTCGAATTAAAAACGGAAATTATATTTATAGGAAATTCTAGGGACCAAGATAAATATTCGAATTAAAGAGGTTTTCGAATTAAAGAAGTTCGAATTATCCAAGTTCTACTGTACTAATAAAAAATTGTAATTATTCTATACTTTCAATACTTTTTAACGAGAACTGAAGAAGTAGAAAAAAGTTAATTACTATTCTTTGGAACCCTTACTATTAAAATAATTAAAAAGTAAAAATAGAGTTTTGAAAAAAAACTTTCATTCAAATGGGAAAAAATAAAATATTGTATCTTTTTTCATTGAGCAATTAGATGTATCTAAGTAAAAATAAAAGTGGCGGAGGATGATTATGAATTTCGAACCTAATATAATTTAATATGTAGCAACTGAATAGCGATTTTTAATAAGTGTTTGCTATATTTTTACCTCTTCCCTAAATATGATCGTCCCCGCTGCTTTTATTTTCACTCAGATACATCTAATTCCTAAATGACAGAAGACACAATATTTTATTTTTTCCTTTATAGCGTATTTGAATAAAAGCTTTTTTTATAAAAATGTATTTTACTTATTAATTATTTTTAATCATGAATTTACAAAACTTAGAATTAAAAGTCGGCTTGGGATTAGGCCTTATAAAGAAGGGAGCCAGTTCGCGGTGGATTGCATAACACAAGATTCAAAAAGAAATATAGAAATGTATTCATTTCAGGCCACTCCGATCACCCTGAAGTATGAAAATTTGTACACTTGCCTTGTTCATTGAATTGAGTGAGTGTTAAAAGATCCATACCTTCATATGATCTGAAGTACAGTCGAACCTCTTTAATTCAACACCCCAAGGGATCAGAGCTTTCGGTTGAATTAAAGGAAGTGTTGAATTAAGGTTAGATGATTAGCTAATCATCTAACTCACTAAAATAATATTTTTTAAAAATTGCTTTGTAATATAAATTAATGATATTAATTTAAACTATTGTATATACTTTTTTGTATTTATTTTTTTATTTTCATGATCAACTTTTAGTATCAGGGACAAAATAGCAATAATTACATATTTTTGAAACATAAATAATTACAAATAATATTTTATTCTAATTGAAGAATATAGCAGTTGAAAGGAAATAAATAGGGAAAATAAAAAGAAAATTTTTAAAAATATAATTTAAAAATAATCATGAAGATATCTTTTTAAAAATTCCTTTATAGATGTCTCTCTCTGTTTTTGCACTGAAATCCTATTCAGAATGTATTCCAGGTGGTCTATTTAAAAAAAAAAAAAACATGCATGTCTTCCTTCCTCTGGAATGTGTTTTAAATAACAAAGTGTTTTTATTGTATTAAAGGTGTTGTAAGATTTAGGTACTTACAGCTTGTAGGAAGGCATGAGGACGTTGAGGATTATATGATAATAATCTTTATTATCCATTTAGCAAGAAAGACAAAGTTATGGTAGCGAACAGTTATTGAAGTATAGAGAAGAAGGTAAACAAACAGTTGTGATGATGATAGGTCCAGTGTGGCGCTAGCTGTCGTAGCATTCAGTTATCCAACAAAAGGCATCTACTGTTGCTGCAGGTGTTATTGATTTTGTGTTTAAATCTTTTATAATAACACAGAAATGGAATATTGAAATCAAATGTTATCATAATCATTGTGGCTACATATTTTATGAAGATTTATTTATTTAAAAGGAAATTATTTGTAAATTTTTAAATAACTAAAATATTTCAATGCTGAAAATTAAAAAGAAAATAATATTAATTAGCGCACATAGCCTAAATTCCCGCGTAAAAAAGCAAACAAAACAATAACACTCGCGACGTTGCGCAACGGCACTGCAAAGTGAAACTTAAACTGAAACCAAAAGTGCGCGGCGCGATTCTGTCGGCGCCCGCCGATGCCGATCGTCGCCGCCGTAATATCATTTTAGCGGTAAAGTTGTATGTAAAAAAACATTCAACTGTCGAAATTCGAATTTTAAAATGGTCAAACTATCGGAACTGTCGTATTATCGATACTGTCGAATTACGGTTTGTTATTTGACAGGCCGGAGGTCGGGACATCGGAACATGGTCGAATTAAGGTAGAGTGTCGAATTTGCGTGTGTCGAATTAACGAGGCTATACTGTATCAATAGACCTGAAAGACTAAAAGATTATGAAGTGTTGAATTCTGTTTCTGAAGAAATAGGATTGTTAACATACAATTAAGTAGTAAACGGAGTAGACAAAGAAAACTGGGTAAAAGCAATACAGGAAGAAAAAGATTCATTGAAGAAAAATGAAACTTGGGATTTTGTAAATGCTGAATAAGTTAAAGGAAAGAAGATACTCAGTTCTAGATGGATATTCAAGATAAATGATGGTGGACATTATAAAGCAAGACTTGTTGCTAGAGGAAATGAACAAAAAGGACTAGATTTTGATGAAACCTTTAGTCCGGTAGTGAGTACAATTTCTTTAAGAATGTTGTTATCCTTAAGTGTTAAGAAAAATCTAAAGTTTAAAACTTTTGATGTCAAAACTGCATTTCTCTATGGATATTTGGATGAAGAAATCTACATGTATTTACCCGAAGGATATGAAGATAACAAAATATGTCGACTAAAGAAGGCACTTTATGGACTACGACAAGCACCTTAAAGTGGAATAAAAGATTTGAAGCCTTTTTGAAAACAAAAGGACTGGAGCAATCAAAATTAGAAAATTGCATTTTTAAAAACCAAAATGGAAGCTTAATTTTGGCTTTATATGTTGATGATGGAATGTTGTTTGGAAGTGATGAAGAAGAAATGGACAATTTGTTGAAAGAACTGGCACAAGAATAAGTAATAATCCTGAAATGTTTGTTGGCATGAATAAAGATGAGGGACTGATACTTTCTCAACATGACTATACAGGGTGTGGTAGATAAGTAATGAGACTGGCCCGCTGCGCGGCGCCCCAGTCGCTCGCAGTGCGTCCTCCACCTCTTGTGCGTTTTCCAGACATTTTAGACAACGTAGTAACAGGCGACGAATCGTGGACATTCCAATACGACCCGGAGACGAAAGTCCAGAGCTCGGAGTAGGCACACACCGGCATCCCCGCGGCCGAAGAAAGCAAGAATGTCAAAGTCCCGAGTCAAGACAATGCTGATTGGGTTTTTCGACAAGTAGGGGGTTAATTCACAAAGAGTTTGTCCCACAGGGGAAAACTGTTAATGCCGAATTCTACAAAGAAGTCCTTCGGCGATTGCACAAAGCTGTCAAACGGAAGCGACAGGACCTTGCTCAACGCTGGCATCTCCACCACGACAACGCTCCGGCGCACACAGCGTTCCTCGTGACCTCCTATTTGACCCGAATTGTAGTTGAAGTTCTGCCACAGCCACCATACAGCCCTGACATAAGTCCTCCTGATTTCTTCCTATTTCCGAAGGTAAAAAGATGCCTGAAGGGTCATCGTTTCGACGATATCCCGAACATCCAACGTGGTGTCACGAAGGCACTAACTGGGATAACTCCAACGGACTACAGTGGGGCCTATGAAGCTTGGAAAACGCGCTGGCAACGTTGTGTCGACGCCCAAGGCGAGTTCTTTGAAGAATATTAACGTTTTGTACAAATCGGATCAATAAATTTGTTTTTCTAGACTGAGTCTCATTACTTATCTACCGCACCCTGTATAGAATGTGTTCTAAAAAAATAAACATGTTGGATGCAAAGCCGGTGACTTTTTGGACATGGCAGCAAAAAAAAACAGAACTTGTTTCTATAGTGCAGGAATGACAACAAGAGATTTTTAATAACAAATATTTTAATTTAAGGTCATGGTTTCAAATATAACATTACATAGTACTTTTTACAGATAACAATTTAGGAGATAGTTATCTAAATAGAGATATACAAAAATAGAATATAGCACATATATATATTGGAATATACACAACCCCCCTCTGCATATATAGAAATATGTACATACAAATGGGATATATCAATTTTTTTTTAAATAAGTACAATAGGCTAGAAAACATTAGTTCCAAAAATCCCATCTAACTAACTAAAAAAAAAATTTTTTTTTTTAAATGCAAATTTGTACGAATATTTCAAATATATAAAAAAATTGCTATATAGGACTAAATTTTTTTTTGGCGCTGTGTGAAATTGTTACAATAATATTAAAAATCTTTATATATATAAATATTAAAAGATGATCATTTTTATTTTTTGTTTCCCTCAGAGAGAGAGAGAGAGAAAGGCTATAATTATCAATAAAATCAACTTTAAAAAAAGTTTTATGCAAATTTGTGAAAGTAAAAATACAATTCTATTATCAATATATATTTATTTATTGGAAATATTTAAAGAGTGTTTTCTCAAAGCAATATATAATTTTGTTGGCAATCTATGGATACACTCCAGAAGCCTGGGTTACCTATATGTTGTATATATGTAATTAATATGAGAATGATCTGTATAAAAATGAATATTTTAAAATTTGTTTTCAATAGATTCTTTATTTTTTTTTGGCTTAAAGTGGTTTAATAAATAAATAAGATTTGTTCTTTTGGGTAAAAATAAAAACTTAATTTATAAATGGTCCCACAAGAAATATACGGACAATGACTTTCCAGAATGGTTGCAGGGTTTTCCCACTATGTACTGAGTGCAATTCTCAGCCTGCAACCCCAAGACATATTATTGACTGTATTGACTCATCCATTGATGAGCTCTACTATTCCCCAGTACAGACACCATCAACAAGCTTTACAAGCTTGATACCTTAGTGTGATTGAGTGGAGATAAGAAAGAAGAAGAGGTCTATATATATATAAATATAAGAATAATAAAAAATATAAAAGAAAAAAATATTTGTAAAGTATTTATATAAAAATTTGGCCTTAAATACCCATTTCTTGATTTTTCGGGAAGCCATTGGGATCAAAAAATATTTTTGGTCGCAGTGGTTACAGCCTTCTCCACGCTGACGAGCGCCAACAGCGCGAAACGCGTTCGTGGATGGCTTTTCTTGATTTATCAAGAAATTGGGTTGGCCAAATATCACGGAGCAAGCTAAATAAACGTTTAGTTTATTTTTGCTCCATTAGATGGCGCTCTGCCATCTAAAAAGCACATGTGCTCGTGGTCAGGAGATGCCTTCTTTATTTTTAAAAATAAGATAATAAATAATATATATTGACTTAATATGAAAATATGATACTTAGAATACCCAATAAAAAGACTAAAAATACAGTAAAACCCCACTATAGCGAACCCCACGATAGGACTGAACCTGTGATTCTGTTGGATCATTTTTGAAGACAACTCTCAGATTTATAAAATTAAAACTTTAAACATATTTAAATATAGAGAGAGTTAATTACCTCGTATTTAAGTCAACAAAAGAATCATCTAATTTACATACATCATTCTAACCAGATTCAACTTGTGCAAAACAGACGACAAAGGAAAAAAAAAAATTAATAATAGAGGGTAAGTTCCTAATTTTTTACAAGCTTTCACACTCAAAGAATATTCAACTTCTTGCTTCAGGTTCACTATAGCCATAGTTCGTTATAAGTGAAGTTTTGCTATATCCCAGGATAATTTTAGCGAGGTTTTACTGTATATATATTCAGCTGCCCAGCATTTCAACTACAGGGATTCCAGAGGGATAAACTTCTTGGACTGTCCTCATTTAATAACACTGCTCTGTTGAATCTACCAAGAAACAAACCGGCCTGGAAACACTCGGTGAACTGGTTCACTAAGGCTACCAAGACCTAAACTACAGGCCAGCCTGTGTAGTTGGCAATCTATGGATACACTCCAGGAGTTACTTACGTTACCTAAATGATATTATATTAAATAATTATTTCCATATTTTCCCTCAACCATTATGCTATTTACAAATAAATGCACCAAGAATATGTAAGAACCACTCAAATGATAAAATCCCAACAATGATATTTTGTACTAAAAATAATTACAAAACAGAAATATTTTATATATAGAAACTCTTCCACTCATATTAAACATTAAACATTTAAGAAATTGATAAAACGATAAAGAAAAAAAAAAACTTTTATTCTTTTAATTCTGAAAAATTATTTTTTTAAATTTCATTTCTCTAAAAGAAAGAGTTTCTCTCTAAGAATCTAATCTTACTTTGATATTCCCCAAGTCCCCCCATTAGCTGCCTCAATTACGACACTAAAAGTAAAAACAAATCAAGGATAACAAAGCATCACTTGAGAGAAGTCCATTTTAAAGAAATCCAGAATCTATAGTGTTCACTAGATAAACAGAACAAATCCAAAGAAGTAACTTGGATAGGCATTTCTATAATTGCATATAACAACATAGAATTAATGCATATGCACTTGTGCCATGATCAACAAAAGCTGCACCCCTACATCCCATTCCATGAGATCACTCATGGAATTTATATAATATTTGCACAATGTGATAAGAAACAACAACAATATGCATATGCAAATTAGTAATAAATGTCGTCAGTGGTCAAAAGCACCATTGTGGGTAAGAACCCTAACAGAACTCAGAAATGCTTGTAACAAACTGCTCTACATGTGTAGACATGTGGGGAACTTACAGTAAAAGGCAGTTGTTAGCTACCCACCATGATTATCATGGCCTATACCAACATGTGTAGCTGGGATGAGAGAAAATCAACCAATCCTGTCAAAATAGATACAATGGAGGTTTGAGGTTGGGAAAACTTCGCAAATCATACAAGAAATTTCAATAGCTGCAGAAAGTATTATTTGACTAGTTTATTTTATCGTAAAGATAGAGGCTGCCTGGCCGGCATTCATAGTTCTTCAAATAAAAGACACTTCGGCTGGTAAATCTTTTTATTGTCTCGATGTTTCGGCAAAAATCTTTTGTTCTCGTCAGGAGCGATCAAAAATTGAAACATTTGGCAAAGCGTTAGAAATACCACGTGAGAACGCCCTTGCAGCCTTAGAATAATTTCTAACATTTTGCCAAATATTTTATTTTTGTTCGCTCCTGACGAGGACAAAAGATTTTTGTCGAAACGTCGAGACAATAAAAAGATTTACTGGGCGAAGTGTCTTTTATTTGAAGAACTAGTTTATTTTACTTGTACAAATGATAAGCTATACAATTTTGTTTATAAATTAGAAAAACAAAGTAATAAAACCAAATAAATAAATAATGTATGACATTTCAGTAACAATGTTTTTACAAAAATGTCATATGCAAATATACTTCTTATTACTTTGTGTTTTGAACTCGTACAAATCTAAATTGAAGTCTCCGTCAAATCATCCAAGGTAAAAAGTGAGAGAGAAAGGTTTGTGGAAACAAAAAAAAAAAAAGCCGCTGCTTATCATAAAACAGCTCGAGGAGCATGAACTCATGGAATTTGTGTAATCTTTACACAAGGGGATAAGAAACAACAAAAGAGCAAAATTAACATGAACCTTTTATATATAAACTGTGAAAAGCAATTTAAAATGTAAAATAAAAAAAAAAGGGGTGAAAAATGAAGAGGGGGGGAAGATATTATACCACACATCAATAAGGGGCAAACAAGTAAATAATGGAAAAAAAAAATAAAAAAAATTCAATATACATTTATATATAAAGAAAGCATTATATTAATTCTAGTTTATCCAAATGGCAAAAAATATATATATATGTATAAAAAAAATTCAATTAAAAAAATTAATCGCGTAATATAAAAAAAATTACTAAAAATATAAATTGAAGAGAAAATATACAAGGATATAAATTTAAAAATTTGAAAAAGAAAATTAATTTTTGACTAGAAATAAAAAGAAATACAGTTAAATCTGTCTATAGCGCCCCCTCTTGGGACTCACCAAAATAGGGTGCTATAGAGATGGGGTGCTATAGACAGGTCACTTTTAATGTAAATCGCATCGTACTATGTATTTAAAATCGGGCGCTATAGAGAGGGAGGTGCTATAGACAGGTTTAACTGTATATATATAGACAGGTATTTCTTTATATAAAAATAGACACTTGTGCCATATATATATATATAAAAGAGAAACTATTTGAAAAATATTTCCATACTGGCTTACAAACATTGTTTATTTCACTTTTTTTCAATTGTGTTGTGTATGGATATACTTAACATAGGAATAGCTCTCTTAAGTACTGGAGCAGAATGGAGAAACACTCTTAATGATGACACAATTTGGATTATAGATTATAAACACAAGGTAATAAGACCAAATCCAAATAAATAAATAGTGTGTGATGTTTCAATAACAGCGTTGTTACCATCTTCAGACAAAAGTACTGAAGATGGTAACAATGCTGTTACAGAAACGTCATACACTATTTATTTATTTGGAGATTTGGTCTTATTACCTTGTGTTTATAATCTATAATCCAAATTGTGCCTCATCATGGAAATAGTAAATTTTTCTTTTATATATAATCACAAAACATTATTGACGGAGGGGGGGATTTAACTGGGTTACTTTAATTGGAATTTTACAAAAACATAAGGTAACAAGACCAAATCTAAGTTAAGTAACAGGTCTGTGTGATGTTTTGGTAACAACGCTGTTACTGAAATGCCACAAAAATTTCATTTATTTGGATTTGATCTTGTTACCTGGTGTGTTTCATATCTATAATCCAAATTGTGGACATCATCAAAACAATGACAACAAAAATAATACATATATATATAATACAGTAAAACCTCCATGAGAGGACACTCCTGCTAAAGCACACCTCTCTACAAAGGACAGTTTTCATTTGCAAAATTACCTTTTTTTTTTATTATTATTTAGCAACTCTCCAGTAGGCAAAGTCAGACTTTCACCAAAGTGTGCCTGGATCATGGTGCCATGATCAACGAAAGCTGCACCCCTATACCCCATTCCATGAGATCATGAACTCATGGAATTCGTGTAATCTTTACACAAGGGGATAAGAAACAACAACAACAACAACACTCTCCAGTAAGAGGACACCTCTTCATAAAGGACACTTTAGCTCTGCAATTAGATGTTGTCCTTTACAGGGAGGTTATACTGTATGTATATATTAACACAATCCATATTACCTCTTTAAATTCCAATGATCTCATTGGGGGGAATGAGACCACAATAAATTTTCTTTTAAAAAAATTCAGCTAACCATCTAAAAAAAATAACTAGAATAATTTAAATGTTTTGTTATTAAGGTCAGTCAAGTTCAAATTTTGGTGACTATATATGTATAAATATTCTCTAATTTTTGATCTGTTAATGACCATCACTCACACAGCTCAATTTAAAAATACAAAAAAATTAAAAATAATAATAATTAAATAAAAAGTACTTTTATTTTTTTCTTTGGAATTAATAACTCTTATAAAAATATATCATCTTTTTTTTACTTCTTCAAAATTTTATAAATATATAAAATTTGTACATTTGATCTCTTTTATTGTTGGTGGGGGGGAACCATACAGAGAAAGAGAGACTTATTGAGGTAGGAAATAAAGAGTTGTATAACTGGAATAATAAAAAATAAAAAGTATAAAATAATAAATAAGTTAAAAAGGAGGAGGGGGAGCAGTAACAAGCTCACTAAAAAACCTGGGTTCAGCTGGCCGGGCTGATAGTACCCTGTAAGGGCTCCTTATCTAGGAATACAGGATGAGCAGCGTTTGTACTCCATGTTAGGAGCGGCTGCACATGGCGTCTGTTTTTCATGTCAAAGGCGGCCATTTCTTTTGGAGCTAAGTCGGCCTGCCACTGAGTAGTGCTCCAAGTCTTAATGACAAAGGTAGACTCATTCTACTTCACAAAGTCATGATGGTTGTCAAACAAGTTTGATACCCTAATATCATTGAGTGGAGATAAAGAATAATAGAAGAGAGAGTAAAAAAAGAGGAGAGAAGGCAATGTTATTAATTCAACAGAATAACACAAAAAAATAAGATGACTGGTATAGCGTAATAAATAAAAAAAATTTACAAAGTAGAACCTCCAATAAAGAACCACCTTTCAAAGAGACCATATCTTTGTAAGCAAAAAAAAATTAGAGAGATCTAACTTGACTTCCACAGAGGAGGCCACTTCCAAATGGATTCCAATGGATAATCGTTGTATAGGCTGGTGGTTAATTGGGTGTAATTACTGTCAACAGGTTTCACGGTATAATTTGTTTAATCATAATTTTTTGCTTATCCCTAGTACACATGGTACAGGCCATGATAATCATGGTGGGTAGAACACATTATTGACTCATCCATTGATGAGCTCTACTCATCCCCGGCAGACACCATCAAAAGTCTCAAACTTTACAAGCTTGATACCTTAATATGATTGAGTGGAGATAAGAAAGAAGAAGATGGTGGGTAGAAGTTGGCGACTGCTTTTGTTAATCATAATATTAATTACAGGTCAATAAAGACAATGCACAACTAAACCATTAAAAATAATAATAATCAAAAAGGGATACAAGTCTTTAATTCAACCGAGTATAATTCAACGTTTACTACAATTCAGCTACTTTTTTTACAATCCTCAACCCTGAATATTACCTAATTTTACTGACTATAATAATAAAAAATAAAAAAAAACTAACTAGAATTATATCACCTGTGATTTTCAAGTCTAAAAAAAAAACCTACTTGAATTTAGCTGACTATAGTTAAACTTTTATAGAAAAAAGGCACACCTGGATCTGTGAAAAAAAAACTAACAAATTTTCTCTTTCACAGATGTATGTCCTTTTTTTATATAAATATTCCAATGGATCGCCTTTTGACTCAAACTATATTTAAACTAAGAAAAAGGCATCTCCTTATCCCAGTACAATTTCACATTTGTACTATTTTTATTACATATATTTAAACTGTGTGAAAAAATAGCACAAATGTGATATTGTACTGGGATAAGGTGCATATTTATGAAAAAAGGCATCTCCTTATCGTGCAACTGAAAGTTGCTGATGGCTTGCGCCATCTATCGGAATAAATATCAACTATTCTCGTTGATTTTAATTATTCCAGAATTGGCCAAATACCCATTCTTGATTAATCAAGAAAAGCTAACCACGGACGCGTTTCAAGCTGTTGGCCCTCATCAGCGTGGTGCAAGCTGTGTATTCTGGAATAATTAAAAATCAACGAGAATAGTTGATATTTATTCCGATAGATGGCGCAAGCCATCAGCAACTTTCAGTTGCACGATAAGGAGATGCCTTTTTTCATAAATATATTTAAACTGTCTATTATATTCCTAAACCACTTACTTTGACTGAATTTAACAATTACTTTTAGGCTTGACTCTAGTTAAGATAGTTTTTGTCTTTTAATTGCATATATATCACTGTATTTGCATATATATTATATATGCATATATCTTCTCATCGTTATTTAAACAACATTTTTTACAGATGACAGCACATAAATGTAAAAACCAGCTTGGTATATGCGAATAGCTAAGAAAAAAATATATATATAAAGAAAAAGAAGAAAAAAAGATCAAAATTCTAAGTGAAATGTTAGCTCAATATGGAATTATTTTCAATGGGTTGGAATGTTGGAAACTTCACTTAGCATTCTGGTTTGATTTCCTTTCTTTGCTGTTTCCCCCATTTTGCATACTTCCCATTAATCTAGAGTGAAGATGTGAGAAACGGATGAGCAGTTTGGATGTCGTTTTGGTGAGAGAGAGGGAGTGATGTGTGCAATTGGATAGATGGTTCGGCCATATTGGAATCCCTGCTGCAACACACAGAAACACCTTGCAACATTACCATCAGAGGAGGGACATGGAGCCATTACCATCAGAGGCAGAGCAAGAAATCATTACCATCAGAAAGAAGGGAGATTATCAGGGAGGAGGAGCTATTACCATCAGAGGCGGAGCAAAGAGTCATTACCATCAGAGGAGGGACAAGGAGCCATGGCAGAGCAAGAAATCATTACCATCAGAAAGAAGGGAGAAGGAGTCATTACCATCAGGGAGGAGGAGCTATTACCATCAGAGGCAGAGCAAAGAGTCATTACAACCATTCAGGGAGGAGCAGCTATTACCATTAGAGGCGGAGCAAAGAGTCATCACCATCAGGGAGGAGAAGCAAAGAGTCATTACCATCAGGGAGGAGGAGCTATTACCATCAGAGGCGGAGCAAGGAAGAAGGAGGTGTGGCTATGGGGTCAGCGGAGCCAAACAAGAGGAAGGCCAGTCCCCCAGCCAGGTTGAGCAGGGCAGTGGAGATAAACACCAGACTCCAGTCTCCCCCTGAAGTCTCCAGGAGGTAGCCAGTCATGTAGACCCCCACCACTCCTGGGATATAGACAGAGGTTAGCACAGAGGTTCAGTGGACCTGGTAGACAGACAGACTGACCTGGGATAGAGCCCATGGTATTCATCACACCTGGAATAACACACCACAGTTAGTAGGATCCAATAGAGAGACCTCTTAGAATGGTCCCCAATTCAGCTACTTCAAATTATTAAAAAATGTGAATTAGTTGTAACAAAAAAAAAGCACATCTTTTATACATGATTACAGAGAACAGAATTACCAATTAAATACAGCAATCCCGCGTTAAAATTTGTTTAATATGTGAATAACCTTCACATATTATTCACTGTATCAAATATCATGAACTAGGTTGCTCTTGATGAGCGGTACCTATTAATGTGATGTGAATGTGATTTGAACCAGAGAATCAATGAGAGGATGCTACAAGATTATAAATCTTATATAATTACAGAATTATTGCTGCAAACTGGGACCATAAGAAGAGACATTTTTTAAAAAACCACTGCGAGAGTTTTCTTGTAGCTATAATCTATAATACAAATTGTGCTTTATCATTTTTGGATAGATACCTCTTTGTCAATTACTCTTTTAGAATCCTTTAAAAAATTTAACAGGTACAGTAGTCAAATGGAAAATAAAAAAAAATAGGATAACATATAAATCTCCTTTTAAAAAAATGATCTAAGAGAGTATAGAACTGACTTTTTTTGGGTTAAATATGAAAATCAGCGGAATTTTTGTTATAAAAACCTCTTTATAACATCATAATTCTCAGATCCCAAGACTTAAAGTTACAATAATTTTAACCATAGTTATAACAACAACCTGGTTATAACAACTTAAAATCTTGGTCTCAAGAGATGTTATTATTGCAAAGCTTAACTATACAGTCTAACATCCCAAGAAATCAGAACTTTTTGGTTGGATTAAAAAGAGTTGGTGTTGAATTATAGTCGGTGTGTTTTTTTTTTTGCTTATCCCTAGTACACGTGGTACAGGCCATGATAATCATGGTGGGTAGTTAGCGACTGCTTTTTTTTACTGTAAGCGCACCACATGTCTACACATGTGAAAGCAGTTCGACTTTGCACTTACAAATGTGCCAGAGCCCCATTTTGGTTACTTGCACTCACTGGTGGGGTTGGACTTTAGCAAGAATCGGGGGCCATTGGAGCATTTTTTTTAATCAGAAAAAAGTGTCTAATGCAGGAATCGAACCCGAGTCGTAGCGGTTGAAAACCAATGGTTTAGACCATCCTTCCACAGACCCCCTCGTTAAATAGTAAAAATGGTAATATCGGCAAAATGAAAACTGTCCTTTGTAGAGAGGTGTCCTTTAGCGAGAGTGTCCTCTCATGAAGGTTCTACTGTATATATTTTTAAAATATTTTTGGCATAAATAATTGAAAAAAAGGGAAAAAATCTAGCACAGATTGTAAATGTGCAGGCTACTGTACCAAAGATGGATCCTGTAAAGTGCGGAGCAATGTCCTGAGGATTGAGGAACACCCCGGAGCAGTGCAGTCCGCCAGATGCCACAATGATAGCCATGGCTGCCAGGGCCACGGGGTAGGAGGTGGTCCAGGTCAGGAGGAGGAAGAGAGAAGCCTTGGTGATATGGCATCCGCTCTGTCACCACAGTCCTATGGCACACATTCCAACACACACCCACGCAACAACTCACCTCCAGAACTTTTCTCACTACAATAATCCTCCAACCTATGCAACAAACATATTACCATATTAGTCTATAAATCGCATAGTTTCCACACACACACAAATGGTTTAATACTAGTGCTTTCAGATTCAATCAGCATTGAATTTTAAGTATTCCAGTCATGATGGTTGTCAGGTCTCAAGCTCTACAAGCTTGATACCCTAATATGATTGAGTGGAGATAAGAAAGAAGAAGAAGTGTTTGATGGTATCAGGGGTTGTTGTTAGTGTCCATTAAATCGACTTTTGGTGATACTATATGGACAAATATTCTCTAATTTGATTTGCTTTCTAAACATAAGGTAATAAGACCAAATCCAAATAAATAAATAGTGTGTGATGTTTCGGTAACAGCGTTGTTACCATCTGCAGAGTACTTTTGTCTGAAGATGGTAACAACGCTGTTACCCCAACATCACACACTATTAATTTATTTGGATTTGGTCTTATTACCTTGTGTTTATAATCTATAATCCAAATTGTGCCTTATCAATTTGATTTGATTTCAAAAATTATCCCTGAGTTTATCTAAGAAAGACCATTATGGAAGAGGCTGGTGCTGATCATCAAACAGTTTGGGCATTATGATTATCTTTTTTTCTATGAAAAATAGACACTTCGGCCAGTTAGAATTTTTTATTTTCTCAACATTTTGACAAAGCGTTTTTTTTTTTTTGTCTAAACGTTGCGAAAATAGAAAAACTCTAACTGGCTGAAGTGTCTATTTTTCATAGAAATATGAATGCCGGCCAGGCAACATCTATCTTTAGGATTATGATTATCGTTGGCTATGACTAACCAGCAAAAAAATGAGTGTCATTTGTGTGTCAAATGTTTTACAGGTCCTACAAACAACTAACCAAAGAACTTACCATTAGCAATGAGGGTATCAGCCAACCAACCAGCCAACAGAGAAGCCATGGGCTGCACCAGCCAAGGCACCACGTTGCACACCCACGGCTGGGCCTCCGGGAACTTCTCTGAGAAGTAGGTGGGCAACCAACTAAGCAGGATGAAGAAGGCATTGGCCTCGCTGAGGTGAGCAAACAGCATGGACCTGCCTCCATGCCAGCACTGTCTTACACCGGGCTCCTCCATACAGCCAGCTGGCCCTCAACTTGATACACTCTCATACAATACATCTTTAAAAATCCTGAGTTCAACTGACCCGGTTGATGGACCTCAGCAAGGGTCCCACTCCAGGGATATGGAGGAGCTGCTTCTGTACTCATGTTAGAGCCAGCAGCAAAGGCTTCCATGTTAGGAATGACCTCAAATTACAGGCAAAGTCAGACTTTCAACCAAAGTGTGCCTGGATCATAGTGCCATGATCAACGAAAGCTGCATCCCTATACCCCATTCCATGAGATCATGAACTCATGGAATTCGTGTAATCTTTACATGAGGGGATAAGAAACAACAACACAATACATGGGCCCTTAGGACAAAGTCTGACTGTCATGTGCTACCCCAAGATAGCCAACCAACGACAGCAGTTCTTTTTACCCATCATGGAGTCTTATGAACAAATCCATGAATTCAGTCTCCATGACCTTGTATAATTATAAAATGGGATCATAATAAATAAAAAGGTTGTTATTACAACAATATATCTTCACACAGCGTTTAAACCATATAAAATTAAACTGTGCAAACTCTTTTTATACAGTGTTCCTTATAACTATTAATTACAATAGAACCTCGTTATACAGTTCCTTATAACTATTAATTACAATAGAACCTCGTTATACAGTTCCTTATAACTATTAATTACAATAGAACCTCGTTATACAGTTCCTTATAACTTCTAATTACAATAGAACCTCGTTATACAGTTCCTTATAACTATTAATTACAATAGAACCTCGTTATACAGTTCCTTATAACTATTAATTACAATAGAACCTCGTTATACAGTAGAATCTTTCTGTAAAGGACAACACCATGTTGCAGAGCCAAAGTGTCCTAGGAAGAGGTGTCCTCTTACTAAACATTTCATTAATTTTTATGTAGCCTCATGTTTCTAATCTATAAACCAAATTGTACCTATTCAGTAGATAACAATAAAGAGTTTTGTAAGTGCAAAAGTCAAACTGCTTTTTACATGTATAGACATATGGTGAACTTTCAGTAAAAGCAGTGACCTACTTACTTCTACCCACCATGATTATCATGGCCTGTACCACGTGTACTAGGTATAAGCAAAAAAAAAAAAAACAATAAAGAGTGTTCAAGTAACCAAACGGCGCTCTGGCACTTGTAAGCGCAAAAGTCAAACTGCTTTTCACATGTATAGACATAGGGTGTACTTACAGTAAAAGCAGTCGCTAACTTCTACCCACCATGATTATCATGGCCTGTACCATGTGTACCAGAGATAAATAAGAAGAGAGAAGATAACAATGTTGTTGTTGTTTCTTATCCCCTTGTGTAAAGATTACATGAATTCCATGAGTTCATGCTCCTCGAGCTGTTTTATGATGAGCAGCGGCCTCTCCCAAAGGTCCTGTTTAGTGCATCTAATGCAAGCCAAAATGTGTTCTGGAGCTGCAGGTACCAAACTACATTTTGGGCAAGTGGGATAAATTTTGTTATTATTTTCTATCTTCAATGGCTTGAGATGGCCTGTTCTAAATCTTGTTAGTGTTGTTTGATGCTGTCTATTTCTGATGTTCAGAGCTCCTCCTGGGTTCACTCCACTGTACCAACTGTGCTTAGGTGGGATCCTCCAGTTCTTGTTTATTTTTGTTTTGGCTATTGTTTCTATTTCTTTAAAAGTAAGTTTATTTTTTTGTGGCAAGGGTTCTTTTGTGCCTTTTTTCGCTAGCACATCAGCAGCTTCATTGCCTTCAATGCCAACGTGTGAGGGTATCCATTGAAGGTGAATTTTTGAGGTTTTTGAGAGTTTTTGGAGATAACCAATTATGTTCCTGCTTACTTTGTCTCTAAGTTCCCCTGTGTGACTCAAGTATTGTATGGCACTTCTACTATCAGTAAGAATCCAGATATCTTGATAATTAGTATTTCTGATGGATTTTAAGGCTTCATAGATGGCTATAAGTTCTGATCTGAAGACTGAGCAAAAATCTGGGTTTCTTCTGTTCATTTTCTCAATGCCATTTGTGGTTTTGATGAGACAGCCACTGCCAGTGTGTCCTAGCTCGTCTCTGCTACCATCGGTATAGATAGTTATTGCATTTTTAGGAATGTTATTAATTATTTCTAATGATAATTGTTTTAAGTATTCTGGATTTTGGTATTGTTTGTTGGTGGGTTCATTTAAAGTGGCATTAAAAATAACATTTTGTAGTGGTTTGCATGGAGAAATTTTTTCTGCTAAATAATTTTTTTCCACTTTATATTTTAAAAATTCATTTCTTTTGGCCAGGTGTAGAGGGCCTTCTTTTTTGAGTCTTAAATTGGATTCCCAATTAAGTATGTACTTGGAAGTTCTGTGTTTGTTTCCATAACTCTTGATTTTGTTTATATATTTTGGCAGATTGTAGCTTCTTCTATCCTTTAAGGGCATAATGTCTGCCTCATAAAGTACAATATCATTAGGGCAGGTATTTCGAAGACCTGTAATAATTCTAGCTGCACTTAGTTGTATCCTTTCCAGTGATTTTAGATTTGTTTCAGATGCTGTACCATAGATTTGATATCCATATTCCAGGATAGGTCTAATTAGAGATGTGTAAGTTAATTTTAGTGTGGTTGCATCGGCTCCCCACTCTCTTCCTGAAATATAATTCAGGATTTTTAGTCGGTCTCTTCCTTTTCTAATAACTTCTTCAATATGTTTACTGGAGTTAATTTCTGGATCCAGGGTGTAGCCAAGATATTTAGGATGTTTATTATATTCCAATTGTTGTTCTTTCAGAATAATTTTTGGTCTTATTTTGTATAGTTTCTTATCTGTAGTAAAAAGACAGGTTTCAGATTTTTGGGGGTTAAATTCTAATTTATGTTTATTAGCAAATTTTTCTAGGTGGAAAAGAGTCTTGTTCAAATCTCTTTCAGCTTTTTTCCAGTTAGTATTGCTGCTCCATAGAATAATGTCATCAGCGAAAAGTCCAATATTGGTTTTATGTGAAATTTTTTCTTCTATGCCTGCAATAAATAGGGTGAAGAGAGTTGGGCTAAGGACTGATCCTTGTGGTAATCCTTGGTACAATTTGAAGGTTTTAGATAGAGTGCCATTATATTTGACCCTGATGTATCTATTTTTAAGGAAATCATTTATCCAAGTGATAGCTTTTCCATCAATTTTGAAATGTTTGTATAATTTTGTAATTAACTTGTTTTTCCATACCCCTTATCAAAAGCTTGTGTAAGGTCTAAAAAAGCAGCTATTGTGTGGTTAGTTGGTTTTCTGTTTTGTGCATCTTTTACCTTTTGTGTGAAAAATAAGAGTTGGTCTATTGTCCCATGTCCTTTCCTAAATCCATATTGTTCTTCTGGTAAGAGATTTCTTGTGTCAAGGTGGTAGGTAAGTCGTCTGAGTATAATTTTTTCCATTAATTTGCAGCAAATACTTGTGAGGGAGATAGGTCGGTAGTTTTTTGGGTCATCAGCAGATTTGTCAAGTTTTTTAATAGGAATTATTGTTGCAGTTTTCCAGTCTTGAGGCAATTTTCCAGTTTTCCAGGAGTTATTGAAAATATCAAGAAGTTTTTCTTTGCCATTTTTGCCCAAGTTTGATATCATTTGGCCATGGATTCCATCTGGCCCAGGAGTCTTGTTCAGGTCAGTGTTTTCTAATGCATAATCTAGCTCTTTCATATTGATTTTTTCATGGAAAATATTATAAGTGCTAGTGACGTTTTTACAGTCATGGATAATCTTGCGGGCCTTTTTTTCAACTTTCTTATCTTTTATTTCAAATTTGATTTTACTACTTATTTGATATGAATTACCTAAAACATTAGCAGCATTTTTGTCATTAGTTGCTGGGGTACCATCTATATTCTTAATCATATTTGTGTTTTCAGTTTGTGGCTGGGCTCTGTCAATTTGTTTTGCCAAATGCCAAAGTTTTGTATTTGGGTTTCTTGGGTTCAGGTTTTCACAAGTTTGTTTCCATTTTTCCCTTTTCATATTTACGTATAATCTTTTTATTTTTGCATTCACAATGTTCAGTTCAGTTCTACAATTTGTTTGGTTTTGGGTGTACTTTTTTTGTAGTTCATTTCTTTTAGTTATAAGTGTTTGAATATCTTTTGCCTGGTGTGTATAATTTGGAATCCATTTCTTAATATTACCTCTTGGTATTGAAACTTTGGCTGCTTTAATAATGGTGTTTTTGAAAGATATCCAATTTTGTTCCAGATCTTTTATTCTAGTGGGTGCTTTTCTAAAGCCTTCATTGGTGTTTTGCTGGTAAAGATTCCAATTAGCCTTTTTGAAGTTCCAGAATTTTTCTTTAATTGAGCTGGTTTTGGTCTTGGTGCTAATTTCTATCAAAATAGGCAAATGATCACTTCCAATACTTTTTAATATTTGCGATTTGCATTTGTGGAAAATGTCAGGACTGGAGAAACTTATATCAAGGGCTTGTGCGGTATTATAACTGTAGGAATGGTGGGTAGGATTCCCATCATTTAAGCACATGAAGGCATTGTCGTCAAATAAGTTTGAAAGTATTTTGCCTCTTGGGTTTGGCGTGGAACATCCCCATAGTTGATGTTTGGCATTAAGGTCACCTACAATAATAGTGTTGTCTGTAAGAAATTGAGCCATTGTTCCATCGTCAATAAGTTTATTGTTTGGTGGGTGATACATATTGAATATGTTGATGGTTTTGTTTTGATTGAGGTAGACTTTGATACCTTGGGCTTCGAGGTCTGATGTGTTTGGAATGTTAATGGCTATGTCTTCATAGTACAAATTCTTGATTAAAAATGCAAGGCCACCCCCTTCTTTATTTCTGTCTTTTCTGAGGATATTGTAGTTTTTATATTTGAGGTTGTACTTTTCATTTAATTTGGTTTCCTGTAGAGCTATAATTTGTATCTTTTGTTTTTCAGCTATTTCCATTATTTCTTCTAATTTTATTTTTGTTGCTGTTGAGCACAATCCATTTATGTTGCACTGCAGAATGCTCAATTGCTTGGAAGTTGCAAAGTGTGAAGTTTGTGGAGACTGTATTATACTTATCGGACAGAACCCTCTACCTAAGTCCTGAACGCGCCCCTGTTTATTCTGCGCGACGGGCGATGCAGCATGCAAATCAACATCTGATCTCATGGAATGGGGTATAGGGGTGCAGCTTTCGTTGATCATGGCACCATGATCCAGGCACACTTTGGTGAAAGTCTGACTTTGCCTGTAGTTTGAGGCCGTTCCTAACATGGAAGCAGACGCCTTTGCTGCCGACTCTAACATGAGTACAGACACAGCTCCTCCGTATCCCTGGAGTGGGACCCTTGCTGAGGTCCATCAACCGGGTCAGTTGAAGTCAGGATTTTTAAAGAGGTCTACTCCTCTTCTAACAATGCTGCTGTTTGGTCCGCGACTGCTTATTTGTCAGAGTTATTCTGCTTGTTTCGCAGCTGGCCTTCATATCTGAAGGTCGTTCCCCTATCCGCCACCTGGGGACGCGCCCTATAGCAGTCAGCTCTGCCATTTTATAATATATAATAGTGAGTTTTATAATAATTAAGGAAAACATCCATTCTGGAAAATTCCTGACAAAGCCAGTAAATGAAACCCTTCTTTATGTTTAGCTTCATTTTGTTGGGAAACGGAAGAGACAAAGTCGATAACTATTTATTTGTTAGGGTTGTTAGATATGGAGCATTCAATGGTAGGAACAAGGCTTCAGTATTTAATAAGACATAACCAAGAAGTAAGACAACATATGAAACTTCCAAAATGGCATTGTCCGAATATTTGTTCAAAGTTTACTTGAACTGAAGAATCATTCATGGTTTCATGGCCCGGTTCATGCGAAATATCCAAAACGTTTGCTTTTGCCTTGTTCCTTGGGGCATCACCTGCCCATCCAGGGTACTGATACCCTGATTCAGAGAGAGGTAAGACAACATATGTTTGTTTTTTTTTTGCTTATCCCACGTACACGTGGTACAGGCCATGATAATCATGGTGGGTAGAAGTAGGTGATTGCTTTTACTGTAAGTGCACCACATGTCTACACATGTGAAAAGCAGTTCGACTTTGCACTTACACTTACTTGGTTACTTGCACTCGCTGGTGGGGTTGGACGTTTGCAAGAATCGGGGGCCATTGGAGCATTTTTTTTTTTTAAACATAAATAAAGTGCCCAATGCGGGAATCGAACCCGGGTCGTAGCGGTCAAAAACCAACGGTTTAGACCAGTGTCGGGCAACCTTTTTCGAGTTGCGGCGCATTAAGCTTAATTTCTTTTTTTCGCGGCGCACCTGTGGTTCTCACTATAAATTTCCTCGTAGGTAATTAAAATACAACAATAAATACTAGTAAAAATTTAAACATATATATCACATTTTATTAATTTTCAATATTAAATTAACATAATCAATGCGAGCATTGCGATTGTTTTTGAGAGCATATCAAATCAATACGGGGATCTACTTGTGAAAGACAAACGCGCATCTCCTCATCTATCATTTGAAGTCTTTCGCGCTTCTTAGACTTCATTTCTGTGAGTGTTGAAAAACCTTGCTCACACAGGTAGGAACTTCCAAATGGCAACAATGATTCGATGGCCGCATTACTAAGTTTAGGAAATTTGGAGTTTAAGCACAACCAAAACTCAGATAGCTCCTTTTCAGTGAATAGTCTTTTGAAAACTAAATCGTTTTTTAAATCAATTAAGTTTTCTTGCATTTCTTCTTCCAGATGTTGAATTTCACAGTGCATAAATGGGTTAACTACCCATTCCATCTTTTCAACGTCCAAGTAAGGAAAATATTTATCAAAAGAAGCGGATAGTAATGTCAAAGTTTCTTCGACTTCTTTTTTGATAATAGATTTTGATGGATTCTCTTGAACCATCGGAAAAGATGCAAAGTTTTCTTTAGCAATGTTTAAATTCCATAAACTGAGTTTTTCCTTAAACGCTTTCAACTTGGTGGAGATAGTGATAATGTTCTCCTGAGCACCTTGCAAATTTAAATTAAGGCTGTTTAATTTGTCGAAAATATCACCCAAAAATGAAACTCGTAACCACCAAACATCACTCATCATGAAAGGAAAATTAATCTCTTCGTTATCAATGAATGCCATTATTTCATTTTTCATTGAAATAAATCGATTTAAAACTTTGCCTTTCGACAACCATCTGACTTCAGTATGAAACAATAAATTTTTATAATCGGAATCCATTGCTTCACAAAATGTTGAAAAAAATTCTCGATCGAAGAGCATTTGATTTGATGTAATTGACTACTTTGACAACTTCATCTAGAGTTGTGACAAGGATGGGAGGAACCGACTTTGACACTAACATTTCTCTATGAATCATACAGTGAACAAATGTGATATTTGGATTTTTTTTATTATGACATGTGCTATCAATCACTTTCTTGAACCTTTCATAGCTGGAGCTCCATCCGTACAGACGCTAACACAATTATATAACGGTTATATGAAATATAAAATTATGCAAACTGTTGTAATTATAATACCAAAATAAGTTTTATATAAAATGAAATTTGCTTTTTTTTTTAATTTCATTTTTTATATGAAATTTTTTGAAAAATGAATTTTTTGAAAATTGAATGAAAATTTTTGAATAAAAATTATAAAAAATACTTTTTGAAACATTATTTTTAAATTTAACCAAAAGTTCTAAATACCTACAAAAATGTTCGCGGCACACCTAGAATTCTTCGCGGCACACCAGTGTGCCACGGCACACCGGTTGCCCGACACTGGTTTAGACCATCCTTCCACCGACATATGGTGATCACCCATTGTTACATCCCATGTGGTAACAAGATCAGCAGCCAAGGCCGTGAAGAAAGCTACCAGAAGGTTATATATAGGTATGGAGACAATCCATTGATCAAATAGCACTACTCTGGTAATTTTTGGTTGGGGAAATAAGAAACACATTCAGGAACAGTTTTCTTATTTCCATTTAGCTTCATGTCAATAATATCTTCTTTGAATTCATAGGAGTTTTTTAACAATTTCATTTTCATTAAAATATTGGTAGATTTTTAATTGTTGTGCTAACCATTTTGACAAGGCATATGTTGGTGAAGGTCTATTGTTTACTATTGGGCGTAATGGACAGTTAGGCTTGTGGACCTTTGGAGCACCACAAGCCTAACTGTCCATTACGCCCAATAGTAAACAATAGACCTTCACCAACATATGCCTTGTCAAAATGGTTAGCACAACAATTAAAAATCTACCAATATTTTAATGAAAATGAAATTGTTAACTCCTATGAATTCAAAGAAGATATTATTGACATGAAGCTAAATGGAAATCAAAGAATTATATCTTTAGATGTTGAATCCAAGTTTTTCTTATATGTATTCATGTTGACTTAAAAAACTATTTTTCCTTATCTGTTATCTTGTTTAAACACTTGATAACAGTACTATTTAAGAACTTGCTGTAATATTTTTTCTCCTTTTTTCTTTTGTCTGATGATGGTGACAATGTTGTTGCTGTCACACACTATTAAATTATTTGAATTAGGTCTTATTTTCTTTTATTATAATCTATAATCCAAATTGTGCTTTATCATTATACTGTATACACTCATGGATAAAACTTAAGGAAGTGGAAAGTCTTTGATGTCACTGGTTGTCTTGTTTTTAGAAGACAGAGACAATTTTGTTCACACTTGGTTACCTCGTGTGTCTTCAATAAAGATCATTGTAATATCTTTCAGAGTTATTGTCCCGATATATAGGTTAAAAGGTACAACTTCCTTAAGTGTTGTCCATGAGTGTATTTTAATATCATTGCTCAAGGTTTTGGGCCTTCAATTTCTTCTACATGTTCCTTTATTTTGTTTAATCATCACAGTAGGGGTTGGCAGGAATTTTTTATATTAATTCCTATAATTTATAATATTAAATCATAGTAATTCTTTTCCCTTGCAGAGAGAGATTCCGTAGGGCATCCATCTATAAGACTGTGTCTTAATAAAGTCTTTTCTATGTGTGTGGATAAATGGGATGCACATTTACAATAGAAGCAGCCAAAAGTTCCTCCCTAGCTCAGTAAATATATCCTAGTTTTTTTTTTGCTTATTCCTAGTACACATGGTAAAGGCCATGATAATCATGGTGGGTAGAAGGCGACTGCTTTTACTGTAAGTGCACCACATATCTACACATGTGAAAAGCAGTTCGACTTTGCACTTAAAAATGTGCCAGAGCCCCGTTTGGTTACTTGCACTTTCTGGTGGGGATCCTAGCTTGTACCATAGGTACCCACACAACACATCAAACTGTGAAGAAGCCTACCAGAAGGCAGGGCTACGGAAGAACAATCTCCAAGGAACTGGAGTGGCCGGAGCAGAGCTGACCGGAGAGTTGACTGGACCACGGGGCTGGGAACATCTTAAGACTAGGACCCATAGTAGACCTAGCAGTCCTGGACACACGGGACTTTTGGTTCAATTGCCTGACTCCAACCTACGGGCACGGGACTCACCTATGGATCTGAAGAGAGCCTCCCAGCCAATATACATGAGGATGAGGGACCCTGCACTGCCACTGACTAGCATCCTGCAACAAACAGAAATATATCATCAACATCGTTATGTAGTACAGCCCCATTTCTCATAGGGAGATCAAAGAATTCAAAGTATCTCCCAGCCAATTAGCACCTTCTCAGACTGTGGGTAATTCTTATTCTGTTGTTGTTTCTTATCCCCTTGTGTAAAGATTACATGGATTCCATGAGTTCAAATTCTTATTCTTCCAAAAGCAATTAGAATGCTTCTAGAAAGTGAACATGGGCAGGGTAATGATAGTGGTTGTCATATTAGGTCCATAGGGCATATATCTATAGATGAGATTTACTATCAGTGATGCATTTCACAGTCTGTAGGCCAAATCATTTATCATTTTTGTTGTTTCTTATCCCCCTGTGTAAAGATTACACAAATTCCATGAGTTCATGTTCCTCGAGCTGTTTGATGATAAGCAGTAACCTCTCCCAAAGGTCCTATTTATTGCATCTAAAGCAAGCCAAAATGTGTTCTGCAGGTGTCAAGCTACATTTTGGGTAAGTGGGGTAGATTTTTTTGTTATTTTCTATCTTCTATATATCTTTTATTATCATCTTATAGCACAGTCATCTCTGATAAAGAAGTCAGTCATCATGAATTTGGATTGGGTCTTATTACCTTGTTTTATAATCTATAATCCAAATTGTGCCTTAGCCATTCCATTCTGTTCTGTTGACAACTCTCAAATGATGTAGTTTGGTAGTTTTAGGTTGAGAATTGTAGTAACACAAGGTAATAAGATCAAATGGTGGTGTTACAATACACCTATCCCCCGATTTACACGGTACTTTTTTTACACATTTTCGCTTTTACACGGTTTTCCAAATAAGTTTTTTTTTTGTTTTTATCGCACTATACTAAATGCTACTGTGATTGAACACATGCGCTGTGTACACATCTCACGAGGAATCCCGAGCTTATGTGCTGACTACATATTTTAACCTGTCAATGCATTTTATTTTTATTTCTGTGTACACCTATCCCCCGATTTACACGTTTTTCTCAGGAACGTATCCACCGTGTAAATCGGGGGATAGGTGTATTATTTTAAATACAATAATCCCTTGTTACAATATTAAGGCGAAAACACCAAACAGAACTTATTGAAATCCAGAGATGACATAAAAAGAAACTTATCCCTTGAAAATCCTGATGTTTTCACTTTTATAACAACATTGTTGCATAAATGTCACACACCATTTGGATTTGTTCCTAATACAGTAGAACCTCCCTGTAAAGGACACCTAATTGCAGAGCCAAAGTGTTCTTTAGAGAGAGGTGTCCTCTTACTCCTCTATTTCTACTGTATATATATTTACAGTAGAACCTCCATGAGAGGAGACTCACGCTAAAGGACAGTTTTCATTTGCAAAATGATATTGAACTAAATAGTAAAAAATGATAATTTTTCAAATGAAAACTGTCCTTTGTAGAGAGAAGTTTTCTATAGTGAGTGTCCTCTTATGGAGATTCTACTGTACCTTGTAAATAATTCAAATTATACCATAATAAATTACTTTTATGTGTAGATAAGAAGAAGAAGGATGAAGGAAGAGTTACCCTAAGGCAGGCCCACAAGTCACCACTCCCATAAAGAGGGCCTTGTGCTGCGGCAGGAGGTGTGCTGAGACTAGGCTAGAGATGGCTGGGAAATGGACTCCTGTACGACCCACACACACAATTATATAATTGGGGTTAGCACACACATCTGTCTGAAGATTTTAAAAATGATGATGATATATGTTGTTGTTGTTTCTTATCCCCTTGTGTAAAGATTACACGAATTCCATGAGTTCATGCTCCTCGAGCTGTTTTATGATGAGCAGTGGCCTCTCCCAAAGGTCCTGTTTAGTGCATCTAATGCAAGCCAAAATGTGTTCTGGAGCTGCAGGTACCAAACTACATTTTGGGCAAGTGGGATAAATTTTGTTATTATTTTCTATCTTCAATGGCTTGAGATGGCCTGTTCTAAATCTTGTTAGTGTTGTTTGATGCTGTCTATTTCTGATCTTCAGAGCTTCTCCTGGGTTCACTCCACTGTACCAACTGTGCTTAGGTGGGATCCTCCAGTTCTTGTTTATTTTTGTTTTGGCTATTGCTTCTATTTCTTTAAAAGTAAGTTTATTTTTCTGTGGCAAGGGTTCTTTTGTGCCTTTTTTCGCTAGCACATCAGCAGCTTCATTGCCTTCAATGCCAACGTGTGAGGGTATCCATTGAAGGTGAATTTTTGAGGTTTTTGAGAGTTTTTGGAGATAACCAATTATGTTCCTGCTTACTTTGTCTCTGAGTTCCCCTGTGTGACTCAAGTGTTGTATGGCACTTCTACTATCGGTAAGAATCCAGATATCTTGATAATTAGTATTTCTGATGGATTTTAAGGCTTCATAGATGGCTATAAGTTCTGATCTGAAGACTGAGCAAAAATCTGGGTTTCTTCTGTTCATTTTCTCAATGCCATTTGTGGTTTTGATGAGACAGCCACTGCCAGTGTGTCCTAGCTCGTCTCTGCTACCATCGGTATAGATAGTTATTGCATTTTTAGGAATGTTATTAATTATTTCTAATGATAATTGTTTTAAGTATTCTGGATTTTGGTATCGTTTGTTGGTGGGTTCATTTAAAGTGGCATTAAAAGTAACATTTTGTAGTGGTTTGCATGGAGAAATTTTTTCTGCTAAATAATTTTTTTCCAATTTATATTTTAAAAATTCATTTCTTTTGGCCAGGTGTAGAGGGCCTTCTTTTTTGAGTCTTAAATTGGATTCCCAATTAAGTATGTACTTGGAAGTTCTGTGTTTGTTTCCATAACTCTTGATTTTGTTTATATATTTTGGCAGATTGTAGCTTCTTCTATCCTTTAAGGGCATAATGTCTGCCTCGTAAAGTACAATATCATTAGGGCAGGTATTTCGAAGACCTGTAATAATTCTAGATGCACTTAGTTGTATCCTTTCCAGTGATTTTAGATTTGTTTCAGATGCTGTACCATAGATTTGATATCCATATTCCAGGATAGGTCTAATTAGAGATGTGTAAGTTAATTTTAGTGTGGTTGCATCGGCTCCCCACTCTCTTCCTGAAATATAATTCAGGATTTTTAGTCGGTCTCTTCCTTTTCTAATAACTTCTTCAATATGTTTACTGGAGTTAATTTCTGGATCCAGGGTGTAGCCAAGATATTTAGGATGTTTATTATATTGCAATTGTTGTTCTTTCAGAATAATTTTTGGTCTTATTTTGTATAGTTTCTTATCTGTAGTAAAAAGACAGGTTTCAGATTTTTGGGGGTTAAATTCTAATTTATGTTTATTAGCAAATTTTTCTAGGTGGAAAAGAGTCTTGTTCAAATCTCTTTCAGCTTTTTTCCAGTTAGTATTGCTGCTCCATAGAATAATGTCATCAGCGAAAAGTCCAATATTGGTTTTATGTGAAATTTTTTCTTCTATGCCTGCAATAAATAGGGTGAAGAGAGTTGGGCTAAGGACTGATCCTTGTGGTAATCCTTGGTACAATTTGAAGGTTTTAGATAGAGTGCCATTATATTTGACCCTGATGTATCTATTTTTAAGGAAATCATTTATCCAAGTGATAGCTTTTCCATCAATTTTGAAATGTTTGTATAATTTTGTAATTAACTTGTTTTTCCATACCCCTTATCAAAAGCTTGTGTAAGGTCTAAAAAAGCAGCTATTGTGTGGTTAGTTGGTTTTCTGTTTTGTGCATCTTTTACCTTTTGTGTGAAAAATAAGAGTTGGTCTATTGTCCCATGTCCTTTCCTAAATCCATATTGTTCTTTTGGTAAGAGATTTCTTGTGTCGAGGTGGTAGGTGAGTCGTCTGAGTATAATTTTTTCCATTAATTTGCAGCAAATACTTGTGAGGGAGATAGGTCGGTAGTTTTTTGGGTCATCAGCAGATTTGTCAAGTTTTTTAATAGGAATTATTGTTGCAGTTTTCCAGTCTTGAGGCAATTTTCCAGTTTTCCAGGAGTTATTGAAAATATCAAGAAGTTTTTCTTTGCCATTTTTGCCCAAGTTTGATATCATTTGGCCATGGATTCCATCTGGCCCAGGAGTCTTGTTCAGGTCAGTGTTTTCTAATGCATAATCTAGCTCTTTCATATTGATTTTTTCATGGAAAATATTATGAGTGCTAGTGACGTTTTTACAGTCATGGATAATCTTTCGGGCCTTTTTTTCAACTTTCTTATCTTTTATTTCAAATTTGATTTTACTACTTATTTGATATGAATTACCTAAAAGATTAGCAGCATTTTTGTCATTAGTTGCTGGGGTACCATCTGTATTCTTAATCATATTTGTGTTTTCAGTTTGTGGCTGGGCTCTGTCAATTTGTTTTGCCAAATGCCAAAGTTTTGTATTTGGGTTTCTTGGGTTCAGGTTGTCACAAGTTTGTTTCCATTTTTCCCTTTTCATATTTACGTATAATCTTTTTATTTTTGCATTCACAATGTTCAGTTCAGTTCTACAATTTGTTTGGTTTTGGGTGCACTTTTTTTGTAGTTCATTTCTTTTAGTTATAAGTGTTTGAATATCTTTTGCCTGGTGTGTATAATTTGGAATCCATTTCTTAATATTACCTCTTGGTATTGAAACTTTGGCTGCTTTAATAATGGTGTTTTTGAAAGATATCCAATTTTGTTCCAGATCTTTTATTCTAGTGGGTGCTTTTCTAAAGTCTTCATTGGTGTTTTGCTGGTAAAGATTCCAATTAGCCTTTTTGAAGTTCCAGAATTTTTCTTTAATTGAGCTGGTTTTGGTCTTGGTGCTAATTTCTATCAAAATAGGCAAATGATCACTTCCAATACTTTTTAATATTTGCCATTTGCATTTGTGGAAAATGTCAGGACTGGAGAAACTTATATCAAGGGCTTGTGCAGTATTATAACTGTAGGAATGGTGGGTAGGATTCCCATCATTTAAGCACATGAAGGCATTGTCGTCAAATAAGTTTGAAAGTATTTTGCCTCTTGGGTTTGGCGTGGAACATCCCCATAGTTGATGTTTGGCATTAAGGTCACCTACAATAATAGTGTTGTCTGTAAGGAATTGAGCCATTGTTCCATCGTCAATAAGTTTATTGTTTGGTGGGTGATACATATTGAATATGTTGATGGTTTTGTTTTGATTGAGGTAGACTTTGATACCTTGGGCTTCGAGGTCTGATGTGTTTGGAATGTTAATGGCTATGTCTTCATAGTACAAATTCTTGATTAAAAATGCAAGGCCACCCCCTTCTTTATTTCTGTCTTTTCTGAGGATATTGTAGTTTTTATATTTGAGGTTGTACTTTTCATTTAATTTGGTTTCCTGTAGAGCTATAATTTGTATCTTTTGTTTTTCAGCTATTTCCATTATTTCTTCTAATTTATTTTTGTTGCTGTTGAGCACAATCCATTTATGTTGCACTGCAGAATGCTCAATTGCTTGGAAGTTGCAAAGTGTGAAGTTTGTGGAGACTGTATTATACTTATCGGACAGAACCTTCTACCTAAGTCCTGAACGCGCCCCTGTTTATTCTGCGCGACGGGCGATGCAGCATGCAAATCAACATCTGATCTCATGGAATGGGGTATAGGGGTGCAGCTTTCGTTGATCATGGCACCATGATCCAGGCACACTTTGGTGAAAGTCTGACTTTGCCTGTAGTTTGAGGCCGTTCCTAACATGGAAGCAGACGCCTTTGCTGCCGACTCTAACATGAGTACAGACACAGCTCCTCCGTATCCCTGGAGTGGGACCCTTGCTGAGGTCCATCAACCGGGTCAGTTGAAGTCAGGATTTTTAAAGAGGTCTACTCCTCTTCTAACAATGCTGCTGTTGGTCCGCGACTGCTTATTTGTCAGAGTTATTCTGCTTGTTTCGCAGCTGGCCTTCATATCTGAAGGTCGTTCCCCTATCCGCCACCTGGGGACGCGCCCTATAGCAGTCAGCTCTGCCAAGGGATGATGATATATAGGAATGATAATAAAATTCATAGTGTAGATAAAACTTTTGCAAAATATAACGATGATTGAAGAGGAGTGTCTTATACGAACTTTATTCGCAAGCTTTCTGACGTCCTTCTACAGGCTTTACAATGACAAGAACATCAGGCATACAAAGACATCAGGCCTCTCATTCGGGAGGCATTTACCATCATCGGGTGGCCCCCTGACCTGCAGGGCTGGGTCTTCGGGCATGGCCTAGACGATGTTATTGTCTGAATCCCAATAAATATATGCTAAAAGGTACAGCTTCCTTAAGTTTTGTCTAAATGAAGTATAAATGGTACCTGAATGAAGGTTCCATATCAGGTAAAAGGTAGACAGTGATAGGATTAATCTTCCTGATTCATCTAGTGTTGGATATTCAGAAGAGGTTAGTGATTTGAGGAAGCCATGAATCTTTTGAGAGAGAAATCCTCCTATTCTAATCAAGTTGCTGTGAGTCCATTGTACAAAGAAGACAAACCAGAAAGTTCAAATCAAAGAAACAGTTATTGGCCAGATGGACAGACTTACCTTGCAGCGCTCCCTCCACCACTCTGGCAAATGTCAGAGGGACCAGGCTGGGAGAAGGCCATTCCACCTGCTCTGGGGTGGTTAGTGTGACCAGGCTCCAGGCTACTGCGGCCCAGGCCAGGACTCTAGCCCCACCCACCCTGTCACTAAGGTAGCCTCCAATCACCTGGGTAAGAGCGTAGCCCCAGAAGAAACTGGCCAACACCACCCCCTACAACACCAGAGTACCAGTAGAAACAATAGCCAAAACAAAAATAAACAAGAACTGGAGGATCCCGCCTAAGCACAGTTGGTACAGTGGAGTGAACCCAGGAGGAGCTCTGAACATCAGAAATAGACAGCATCAAACAACACTAACAAGATTTAGAACAGGCCATCTCAAGCCATTGAAGATAGAAAATAATAACAAAATCTACCCCACTTGCCCAAAATGTAGCTTGGCACCTGCAGCTCCAGAACACATTTTGGCTTGCATTAGATGCACTAAACAGGACCTTTGGGAGAGGCCGCTGCCAATCATAAAACAGCTCGAGGAGCATGAACTCATGGAATTCGTGTAATCTTTACACAAGGGGATAAGAAACAACAACAACACCAGAGTACCTTTTTGAATATTTTAACAATTGCAGGATATACAGAAGTACCTCCATGAGAGGACACTCTTGCTAGAGGACACCTCTCTACAAAATACAATTTCATCACCAAATTTAAACACAAGGTAATAAGACCAAATAAATAAATAGTGTGTGATGTTTCGGTAACAACGTTGTTACCATCTTCAGACAAAAGTACTGAATGAAAAATTTTACCACAGCATGTTTTAAATTGTTACAGTAATTAGTTAAATTAGCTAATTGGCAGATTTCTGGTAAGAGGACACGGCTCCCGAAATGATACTTTGGCTCTGTAAATAGGTGTTGTCCTTTACAAAGAGGTTGTATTTGTAAATATGGCTGTAGTTTTGATTTTTTATTTTTAAAGTACAGTTAAACCTCCATGTAAAGGACATTTAATTGCAGAGAAAAGTGTCCTTTAAGGAGAGGTGTCCTCTTGCCAGAGAGTTGTTAAATAGTACAAATTGTAATTTTGGCAATGAAAACTGTCTTTTATAGAGAGGTGTCCTCTAGTGCAAGCATCCTCTCATGGGGGTTCTACTGTACAAAAGATTTTATTTATTGGATAAACCAGGTAACCAAACAAAGTTAAAATGAAATGCTGATTGAAATTAGGAGAATAAATATTAAGGCTTAAATCTTGCATGAGAGTTCAGGTTAGGCATGTGAGGAAAGGCTCAAAATCACACATGGCATATACACTCATGGACAAAACTTAAGGAAGTTGAAAGTCTTTGATGTCGCCAGTCATCTATTATTTTTTTGAAGTAGACAGAGGCGATTTTGTTCACACACTAGGTTATCTTGTGTATCTTCAATAAAGGTCACTGTAATATATTTCAGAGTTATTGTCTGAATCCCGATATACATGCTAAAAAGTACAACTTCCTTAAGTTTTGTCTACATGAGTATAAATGGTATCTGAATGAAGGTTCCATATCAGGCAAAAGGTAGAGAGTGAAAGAATTAACCTGCCTATCTTCCTGATGTATCCAATGTTGGATATTCAAAGATAAAGAGATTATAGATTTGAGGAAGCCATGATTGATCATTTTGTGCACTATTGCATTGCGCCAGACATTGTTGAAGGCTCTGCTAATGTCAAAGAGTAGTGCTCCAGTGGAATATTTAATCCTTGAAATACTATATTGATCCTAAAATCAAACTGTTCCTTTTGAATTAACCCTGTTTGCTCAAGCGCGTTTTGAAGGTGGTTCTGGAAAATCTTTTGAAAACTTTTTCAAGTGACAGAAACTCCGCCTTTGCTGGTCCCAAGCCCAGATGAAAAAGGAGGAGGGGGGAGCAGTAACAAGCTTACGAAAAACCTGGGTTCAGCTGGCCCGGCTGATAGTACCCTGTAAGGGCTCCTAATCCAGGGATACAGGATGAGCAGTGTTTGTACTCCATGTTAGGAGCAGCTGCACATGGTGTCTGTTCCTCATGTCAGAGGCGGCCATTTCTTTTGAAGCTAAGTCGGCCTGCCACTGAGTAGTGCTCCCAGTCTTAATGACAAAGGCAGACGCATTCTACTTCACCCAGTCATGATGGTTGTCAAACAAACACCATCAAGGGTCACAACTTGATACCCTAATATGTTTGAATGGAGATAAGAAAGAAGAAGAAGAGACAGAAGCAATGATAATGGACGATGATCACTAACCTCTTTTGGTGGTCCTCTTTGTGCAGATTTTTACTGAGATTATTGAAACCAATAGAAAGTGAAGAAAGATTACCGAATCTTGCTTGGACCATCCGCGGTCCCTGGCGAGTTCAGGGGCTGCCAAGGGCAGTGCGACCCTGGAGAGGTAGAGTGCAGCGCAACTTGAGCAGAGGAGAGCCGCCCAGCAAAGCTTCTCATTTCTGCACAGACCAATTTGTACAGTAATTATGAACAACTTAGGAAATACCAACAGCAGCACAAATATAGGATAAAATGGCAAGCATGAACTTCAATTAATACACCACACAGGCTGTCTATGGAAGATATCTGGCAAAGTTTGTCCAAATCTGTTGTTTATCCCTAGTACACGTGGTACAGGCCATGATAATCATGGAGGGTAGAAGTTAGTGACTGCTTTTATTGTAAGTGCACCACATGTCTAGACATGTGAAAAGCAGTTCGACTTTGCACTTACAAATGCGCCAGAGCCCCGTTTGGTTACTTGCACTCGCTGGTGAGGTTGGTCTTTTGCAAGAATCGGGGGCCATTGGTGCATTTTTAAAATTTTTTCATCAGAAAAAAGTGCCCAATGCGGGAATCAAAACCCAGGTCTTAGCAGTCAAAAACCAATGGTTTAGACCAGTGATTCTCAACCAATGTGCCGCGGTAATTTTGTGTGCCGCGAAATTCTAAAAATGTGCCGCCGAATTTTAGTCATATGATTATGTTCACGTTTGTATTGGTTTTTCTTTTTTCTTTTTCATTTTTTTACTTTTTAAAATAACGAAATTAGCAAATTGAATGTTAGAGATGTATATTACTTATATTTTGCATAGAAATATTGATACATAATTTGAATTTTCTTGCATTCAAGTTAGCAAAAGTGTGCCGCGAAATTCTAAAATTGTGCCGCCAAATTTTCAAATCTTTAAAATAATGCCGCAACAAAAAAAAGGTTGAGAATCACTGGTTTAGACCATCCTTCCACCAACCCCCTTGTCCAAATCTGATACAGTAGAACCTCCATTAAAGGAAACCTTTTTAAAAAGGGCAGTTTTCATTGCAAAATTATCATTTTTACTATCATGCAACTTTCTGGTAAGAGGACACCTCTCCTTAAAGGACACTTTAGCTCTGCAATTAGGTGTCCAGGAGGTTCTACATTGTTAAACCTGACTTTCTTTCTTTCTTATCTCCACTTAATCATATTAGGGTATCAAGCCTATAGTCCAAACGGGGCTCTGACACATTTGTAAGTGCAAAGTCGAACTGCTTTTCAAATGTGTAGACATGTGGTGCACTTACAGTAAAAGCAGTCACCTACTTCTACCCACCATGATTATCGTGGCCTGTACCACGTGTACTAGGGATAAGCAAAAAAAAAAAGCCTGTAGAACTTGAGACTTTTAATGGTATTTGTCGGGGATGAATAGAGCTCATCGATGGGTGAGCCAATACAGTCAATAATGTAGTTTGGGCTTGCAGGTCAAAACCTGACTTTATTGTATCAAATTTTTGTGGGATACTCATTTTGTTATCTACTGAGATAACTTTCTGCTGAGTGTAATACATAGATAGGGTTTAGATAGGATAAATTTGGTTAGTTTAGGTTATTTTAAAAATGAAGATATTTTAGCAAAGTATTTATTATAAAGGGTATTATTTACCTTTTAGTTCTCCAATAAAATTATATTCAAGAGGTATTTATAGGGAGAGAGAGTTAATTTTTTTGTTGTTGTTTTCACACACAAAAACCTTTATTAAGACACACAGGTCTTACAGAGGATTCTCTTTGGGGTGAGAGAGATAATATAAAAACTTATCCCAAGGTAAAGATAATAATAATGAGAGTGGTCAGCCACCGAGGCATATCTGTTTTCCTTATTTGTTGATAAGATTCTGAGAACCCCTCACATCTGTGGTCGTCCCTCTGGAGTCCAGTGATAATTGACAGGCGTCCCATGGAGCTTTCTGTGGTTGTAGAGCTACTTGACAATATTTTTGTCAACAGCAAGTAGGCCTAAAGTGTAATAATGCAATCAGTGGCATTCATTATCCCATGTTTGCAGATTTCAACAAATTTTAATAATTGTATTAAGTAGCTTAGATGCAAGCCCTTCCTCAGCACTCTAAAATAAGAGGCACAAGAGGCAGGTTTTTAAATAATTGCAGAAATGAGTATCTCATCCAAATTTTCACATTAGGTTAGGTTCTTGTTAGGTTCAAGTAAGGTTTAATTTCAGATATGGCCAGTGCTGTAGTCGTAAAATTAGCATAGGGTATACGCTTGAGAATATAAATTTTTGGTAAAAATAAACAAGGTTATTTTTAATTATATTTTTATTTGAAAAAAAGACGTAAAATATTACATACAACTTTTACATAAAAATGTCCCATAATGACTGCCGAGATGCATCTGTATTTTTTCTGACACAAACTCTTGATCTAGTGTCAGTAGATGATCTATGATGTAAAAGCCATGATTGAACGTATTTTTTCGGCTGAAACATTTCGATTGGTGGTCCATTTGAATTTATGAACATTAAGTTCGAAACATTTGATATTAGCAAAGAAGTCCGCAAGTTTGTTATTATATCATTCATCAGGCTGAAACCTCGCTCACATTCAGCTGTTGAACAGGGCAATGTTGAAATTGCCCTGAAAAATGGTTGAAGTGTTTCGGGAACATTGTTTTTATCATCAACAAAATCTCTCAAGCCGTTAATGCATTTCATTTAATCTAAGTTAAACCTTCGACAAATACGTCTCATTTCGACCTCTCCATATCGAACATTTTCTGCGTCAAAATTGTTTGGTTCTAGAGCTGAAATATCCTTAATTAATTGCTCATTATCTTCATTTGATTCTGTACACAACCTTAATTTTAACTTTTCTATTATACTTAGAAGAAAATTTTTCTATCAATCGGAATAATTTTGGCATTGGGAACTAATGTTACGCTCCTAAAAACTAAGTTTTCTGCCGCTTCAAGAGCTAGCAAGCTTTTTTCTCCTGGTGATGTTTTGAAGCTTTCTATGACTCTAATTGTTCTCTTTATTATATGTTCCGCATTTTGTAAAGTAGTTGTTCTAGACTGCAGCTCTAAAGACAACATTGACATTTCCTGAAGCGTGTCGTACATTAAACCTAAATCTAATATAAATTCTGGACTCTCCAATCTTCTTAATAACCCTTGATATGTGGAATCGAGATATGTTGATGATTTGAAATGATGGTGCAATGACTCGTATGACTCCCAGACGGTTTTTATTGTTCTAAAACTACTTGAAATCCATCGTACTCCTAAAATTCGACCCACTTTAGCAAATCTTGTTCCTAATTCATGGCAAGCTTCCTCCAGAGCACGACAATTTTTGGGAGATTGGCTATATAATGAATACAGTTTGTCCATAAAAGCTTTAAAATGGTTGATTCCGCGGACTTCTTTGATAGTATCGCCAACAGAAAGCTCTAATCTATGGTTGAGGCAGTGCCATGCAAAAAGTTTTGGAAACTTTTGCTTAAGTCGAGTTACGACTCCCGAATGTCTTCCTACCATGACACTTGCCCCATCAGTCGCAATTGCTATCCAATTTTCTTTTAAATATTCTTCGTTCAACCCATGTTTATACAAAGTATTCAAAAGCTCTTTTTCAATATTTTCTGAGTCTTGGCATTGTAATTCACACAAATCAAAGAAAATATAATCAATACTTTCTCCTCCTAAATATGCTTTCAAGAAAATGACCAAAGTTGATTTATTACTTAAGGTTGTTGATTCATCAATTAGTATAGTAATTTTTGAATTTGTTGACAAAATCTTCGCAACAAGCATTTTCCGCATTTCGCAGGCTATATGGTTTATTATTTGGGTAGCAGAATATCTGGAGTGAAGAGTCGATCCTAATTTAATGCCATTTAATGTTTGTAACGTGATATGATTTTCATAATCAGAATATGGTCTATTTGTTTTAGCGATATTATAAGCAGTTCTAAAAAGCTTAATATTTTCATTTTCTACTTCAATGTTCATATTGTTTGCATATTCTTCTAATTTTTTTTTTCTGTCTTTCTTAATATTCTCAGCTATTTTATGAGCTTCAGACTCACAATGCTTTTTAATTTTCATTCGAATGTTTGATAATTTGCTTGCCCGATCTTTTCCTGCTGCTTCTATTAGGTAGTTACTCCATTCTGGTGAAATATGAATTCTTTCACTTTTTGCAGCCCCTAAAGTTTTAACACTTGCGCAAATGTTACATCCGAGTCTACCTTTGGAAATTGAAAGCCATGGATACTTTTCCTTAAATTGAATATATTGGGAATCATTCCAAACTTCAAATTTGGAATCCTGGTCATTCATTTTCTCTGGTGAACTATTGATCAATATTGAAACAAACTTTATTGAGCGTGGCTATAATTATGATTGATCAATATATCAGCTCTTTTTGAGATAGTACTTGCATTTGATGTACCAACAGTGTTTTTATTTCTTTTAACAGCTTCTAGTTCATTCTTTTCTGCATCTTCTTCTACCTCCAAACTTCTTTTAGTACATAAATTTCCTGTCTTCAACCAGCGGTCCATAATTAAACAGAAGAGTTATTTTCGAAAGCTAGTATAAGTACAGAAAATTTAAATTTCACTTATTTTAACATTAACAAAATTTAGATACTTACTTAATCGATTTGTTTTGAATAAAATCTTTATTTTATTTATTTTTTTAAAAAACAAACACCAACTTTTCATCAACAATTAAAAACAATTTAAATAAGCTTTTAAGCCAGTATCAATAAACTTACTTAAAGAAGTTTTCAAAATTATATTTTTTTGAAAATCAATGTTATTTTGTCAACAGCTTTTGCTAACTTCAAATAAACTAAAGAATATGCAAAATTAACGTCCACAATAACGTAGTTTAGCATGGTTACCATAGCAACTTTAGTTAAAGAAGAGTATTTGATAAAATTCAAATATATTTTCAATTGTATAGAATTAGAAGAAAATCGTTTTAAATCGAAAACCAAATTGTTTATGTATTAGTTTACATCACTGCTGGATAAATACAGCATTGGTAATAAGAGAACATCTATCTTGAAGAAGTCGTTTTTACTTTTTTTTTGTAAATGATTTTAACATCAGAAAATATAACTTTATTTTTATTTAAACTTTAATTTTTTAACATATTTTATATTAAGCAAACATAATAACTTTTAAATATTAGGAAAGTTTAAAGTTTTCATTTCATTGTGGTTTTAAACAAAATTACCATTTTCAAAAATTAAAGATTCGGTTATATTCGTTTTCCGTTTTTCGTTAAAGGAGGCTTGTTTGATTATTAATTTGAATATAGTTGATATATTTTTCCCAAGAAATTTTTACTAAATAAATGAAATATTTTGTGTGAATTGTTAATTTGAAAATTTTTTGCAATTTTTCAGTACAATTTTATAATCATTTTTTTTTACTATTACAAAGAAAGAAAATAATAAATTTTTAATAAAAAATTTGAACAAAATCATAGGGTATACGCTATTTTTAAGTAAAACCACTAGGTATACGCTATCTAAATTTTAAAAGCATAGGGTATATGGCGTATACCCCCGTATACCCTCCACTACAGCACTGGATATGGCCTACTCTCACCAGGTCTTTCATTCTTAATGACAAAGGCAGATGCATTCTACTTCACCCAGTCACGATGGTTGTCAAGTCTCAAGCTCTACAAGCTTGATACCCTAATATGATTGAGTGGAGATAAGAAAGAAGAAGAAGGTCTTTCATACCTTTACCTCTAAGTAGGCATTAAAATCCTTAAATATTTAAATGGAAGAGAAATATTATGAACAGATGGCTTTCAGAAACAAAATTTTGCTTGAAAACCATTACTGAGATTCCACTCTTCAGTGTAGCATATATAAGCAGAATGATCCAATACAGTATTAGAGAGGGATCTATTAGAGATCTAAGAAGTGTGGTCTGGTAGATTAAATTAGTGAAACCGCTGGGAGGGTTCACCACTGATAATCCAAGCCCTCCCAATATTTTTCCATCACAGTAAGGACAATAGAAGTTTGTTTTATGCGTAAAAAGAAACATTTGTGCTTTAAAGGTTTCATTTCCTATATATAGATGTGTGGTGCATTATTGCTTTATTTTGTAAGGTAACAAGACCTAGTAGATTGATACACTCAGTGGCATGTTGGTGATAGAAGCCTGAGAGAAATAGGTATCTACTCATAAGACAATAAATTGAACAAGAGTTTTGGGGCCTGATCTTATGTTTATTAATCCTAATATATAAAAACTAATCTAACCATAACTATTTATGATTTGGAAATACTAGGGTTGGTATATATAGGACCCAAACAGAAGACCTCCCAGTTTATACATTTATAAAATACAAAATACATATATTTATATATTACTACATACTCTACATTTGCTTTTTATTTACTCATTTAATTTCTTTTCACTTAAAATATTTTTTAAACACTTCTACTATTTCCAAAATATAAATTTAATAATCAAATAGGAAAATTAAGGCTATATGGAAGAAAACGATTAATTTCAAGGCATATCGCTAATGCGTAGTTTTCAAATAAGAAAAAAAAAAGTATTTTTTTTAATGTTTTGATATTCATTATTACCTCGTCCAAATTTTATCGCTAATATTTGTCTTAAGAAGAGGAGTGTGCACTGAGTCTGACATTTAAAATACTAAGTTTACTAAGCGATTAAATACGTGGAAATATGTTAGGTAACCTATCTTTGACAAACGTTTTCATTATTTACATCGTCTTCTTTCAAAAAAACATTCGGTCAATGGTCATTTTAAAATTAATCGTAATATATCATCATAGAACTTTTTGAAAAATAGATGCTTAATTAGAGACTAAAAAGGCTATCTATGGTTATATATATAAGGTGCCTCTTTCGCCAAGATAAATTTAAAAACTTGATGCAAACTAGAGGCCTCGGTCGGTAACAAAGTCACAACACCAGCTTTGGCAAACTGAAAAGTGCCAACCTGGAGACCATAATTTCGGGCTAATTGCCCTCTTCAGCCCAGGGTGTTCTTTACTCCATGAGATCCACGAGGGATCTAAGGAAATCTTCACAATCTGCCAAAGCGACCTGTCGCTGGACCCACAGGCGGAACAGGTATCACGCCTCGAAGCAGGATGGACAGGATGGTGTAGGGCGTGGAGGGACAGCTGTAGAGCAATGTCTGCATCATGTCTTGAGAAGCAATTGCGACGCAGTTGGCCCAGAACGTGGAGCGGGGCACATCCACATTAGGGGGTCAACCGCGCTCTAGCTGAAGAAGCGGGTAATGGGCGTTGTTGAGGCCCAGAGAACGATGGTCTCCGCCTCGAAATCCGCATGATAGATGGAGCTGGCGGTTACCTGCAAAATACAATGACAGAAGGCCCCCAGGTGCTTCGCGTCCAGGAGCGCAGCCCGCGTTGAGCGCGCTAGGGTAGGGCACCATCGGAGAAGTCTCAGATAATTGCTTTTAGCCAGCGCTTGGGAGCCAACAGGTCTGGCGGCCGCAGGAACCTGTTGTCGCCTCGAAGACGCAGAGATCTCATGCTGGCGGGTGCAGAACCCTGTGGTCCAGCTAAAGGACGCTGGACGCGGCCTCTCATAGGCTCAGCAGGCACCTCCTGCTCGGTGAGAGCCAGACTTCAAGAGCCGGCAGCCAAGAGTAGCGTTGGTGGCACCGCGCAGGGAGGCCTGTACCCCTTTATGCAGGCGAGCCGAAGATGGCCCGCGATGTCCAGCATGCTGTCGCCATCCTCAGAGACTAGACGTGCTAGTATGCCCCTGGGAGACGACAGAGTTGCTAACAGAGATCGTGCAAGGACAGTCAGCGACTTGGATATCTAGGAGATTCCCAGAGAAGAATCTGTCTGGGGCTTCCAGGAATCGCACCAGAACCTCTGCTCTTGTCGAAGTTGACAGCCCCTCCGGAGACCTTGCGGAGCTCAAACTAAGGGCATGATTTCATCCGCATGGGCGACAACGCATTACGCGGCCCAAGATCCTCTCGAGGCGGCGTAGCAGAGGTCCAACTCCGATGCTGAAGAGGGCGGCGCCGAGGCGTCAGCCCTGCCTCACCCCGTTTAGAAGTGGGGAAGCCTTGGTGTAAACATCTCCGACTTAGATAGAGGCGTCTGCTTCCCCGTAGAGAACAGAAATCTACCCGAGGAAAGCAGATGGTAGGCCCAGTTTATCCAGAAGAGCGAATAGGCAGCTTCTCTTCAAGCTGTCAAACCGACCTCGAGTCCAGAGAATTGACAGCAAGCGGTGTATCATGTCTTGCTGCCCTGGTGACTTTTTCAGATACTCGCGCAGTGTTCCAGGAAACAATAACCGTCCTTGAACGTGCGGCGTAGGTCTGATACTCGGGCACGAAGTCTGGCGGATGCCGGCGCAGACAGCCCATAAGCACGCCGCTGAGGATCCTGTAGTCGGTCGTTGGGAGGAGGTTTGGAAGAAAAGCCCTGTAGACCTGGACCAATGTGCGATTTCGGTAGTAGCCTGACCTTGCTTCACCTTGAAGATAGAGGTAAGGCCCCTCCAAGTCGAAAAGCCTCTACTTGTCTAAAAACTTCGGCGAAGTTCCCTTTGGATCTGCTGGATAAACTGGGTCTACCATCTGCTTTCCTCGGATGGGTTGCTGTTCTCTACAGAGAAGCAGACGCCTCCATCTGGGTCGGAGATGTTTACACCAAGGCCTCCTCACTTCTAAATGGGATTAGGTAGGGCTGACGCCTCGGCGCCGCCCTCTTCAGCATTGGAGTTGGGCCTCTGTTACGCCACCTCGAGAGGATATTGGGCCGCGAAATGCGTTGTCGCCTATGCGGATGATATCATGCCCTTAGTTTGAGCTCGTGCCCCTAATTTTAAATAGTTTCGTAAGGCCTCAGGTGTGGCTGTCAACTTTGACAACTCGTATGTTAATCTGCCCTATCCCTTGGCAGGTAATGGATGACTGTTACTATCTGGTCACGGGAGAATTCGGCGAGCAAGAGTTGGTCCCACTCGTCGAACTCCAAAAGGATCACTTTAGTGAAGAAGTCGGCGATGGTCTAAGCTGAGCTTGAAGCCTGGACGAAGCGAATTCTCAGGTGTTCCCGAAGGAAGCGTCTTAGCTGACATCCTAGACGTCGTTGCTGTCGTCTGAAGAAGAGTGACGTCTGGCTCGGAAGGAATGCCCGAGGTCCGATAGTAAAGGATAGTCGGAGCGGGCAATACCGTCCTCCAATCTCTGCCTCAGGAAGTGGCTTTCTCTCTCAATATATCCACCTCCGGACTCGGCGACGGCAGACCCGAGTGACCATATCTCCGCGGTGTGGAAAAAAATTGCAAGGCCTTCCGAGGTTTCATCGATGAACGTTTTCATTCAGTCGACGAACAGTTCTGACCGTAGCAGCTTTGCCGATGCAGGGAATTATTGTAGGAGATGGGTCTCCTACTCTTGGATCAGGACGAAACGGCGGTACGAATAGACATAGTCAAAGATTTGGTAATGAATGAGGAGGTCGCAGAAGCCTGATGGAATTAGGATCCTGTCCAAACGACGCGGCGTCCGATAGTCGCGACACTGGTGTGCTCCAGCGCAGCATCAAAGAAGGTGCCAGAGTCGACAAGGACGGCTTGTTCCAGTAGCTCCGCGAGGGCTTCTACCGAACCCAATGCCAGGTCCATAGGCGAATCCTCGGAGATGTTCAGGACACCTAGAATCTACGCACTTTCTTCACACGCCATAGTTGCGATGGTTTGCAGCTGGCGATAGCGCACTTCAGGAGCATAAGAATCATTGCCGTTTTGTACGACATGGAGACTCCTCGGACGGTGAGATCGATGACAGCAACATTGCCAGGCCATAGTAGCTGCTGCCGGTGAACAACGACCCTAAACGCAGCGAGATCTGATTCTTCGATGGTCGTTGCGGGTGCAATCACAGAGCTGTAGCCGTGGCAGAGGTTTCCTACGTCGTTCAGGGATATGACGTTGGTCTCCTGCAGGAAGAAGATGTCATGCTCCATGAGAAAACAGCAGAGCTGAATTCTCCTCTGAAGAGCGGCGACGCCGCGCACGTTCAAGGTCGCAACAGGGAAGCTCATTTAAGCTGCCGAGGAGAGTTTCTGGAGCGTGATATCTTCTTGTTCAGGGTGTTGCTGGTGTTCCCTGTAAGATTCATAAGCGCCGTGGCCAAGGGGTCGATGGCCTGTCTCAGCTGGACGTACAATTAGGCAGAAGCTTTCCATCACGCCATTGTTGGTGAAGGCTTAAAGTAGTTATTTTCTCTCCGGCCTCAACTTATGAACGCTGGCGATAGCCGCATAAAGATAATTATAACTGATTTTGCTAATAAGGGCTTCCCAACGAGCGTCAGCCCAAGCAGGAATTGTTCGGCTTTATTATTTGTTAAACGATGGAAGCAACTCGGCTGTAAGGCTTGAGCGCCGCGATCAGGACAGCGTCCGTTACAAAGAACAGCACGTTGCCCAGGACGATGCACTCTTCCTTCTTTCTCAGGGGAGAGGCTAGAAGATAGGCGCTTCCAATGTCCAGGCCCTCCTCGATGAGCCTCCCAGCAAGCTTCACCCTGGAGAGGCCGACTCAGCTATGCCCCTCCATCTTGATTAGCTGGTAAACAAAGCCTTTTCCCAATTTCGCCTCCAGAGCCTTGAAGTACTGCGCTTGACTGAATTCTGGGGAGAATTCCAGGTAGACACATTGGTCTACCTGACCGGCCGCCGACTTGGATTGTCTCGGGGCTTGTTCGGGGAAGGGAGAACAATTGGCTTGGTGAGCTGCTGCCGGTGAACAACGACCCTAAACGCGAAGACGCAGGCGAGGCCTGATTCTACGATGGTCGTTGCGGGTGCAATGACAGAGCTGTAGCCGTGATAGAGGTTTCCTACGTCGTCCAGGGACATGACGTTGGCTCCTGCAGGAAGAAGATGTCACGGCCCCTTTTACTCTGATGATATGCCGCCTCTTCAGAGGTCCTCTTTCACTCATGGCTGACAAGAATGAAGCCATTGTTTTGTTTCTCCAATAGGAAATGTTTACCTTGGTCGTCGAGGTTAGCCCAGTCGAAGGGTTACCTGTTTGTTTGCCTGTTGGCTTGTTGGCTGCAGCCCGGCCTCCTTTTACTCTGCCGCCTATTCGGAGTGATTCTTTCGCTCATGGCTAACGAGAACGAAGCCATTGTTTCCTTTCTCCATCAGAAGTTGTTTACCTTGGTCGACGAGATCATCTCAACTCGTCGAATGCTTGTTGTTCCAAGCTGGGATTCCTTATTACCACAGTAACTGCTGGGATTTGAGGGTCTCTGATGGCATCAGCAGGTAACGATGGTGAGTGGGTATCAACAAATCCCATTGACATTTGAAAAGGTGGGAAGAACGCCAAGGCTGGCGAGGCGAGCGGGAAGGCGCGCATGTGCGTCTGCTCGAGAGATAGATTGAGATTGAAACTACTTTATTACATAACGTCCATATAAGGTTATATACAATATTTAATATATAGAGAAAGGCAGTTATTATTTATCGAGACATATAGACAATAGAAGGGTGAAATATCTGGTCAAAATTTTTATTAGTGTTTGTGTGAGAGAGAGAGAGAAAAAAAAAGAAGATACACACACAGAGAAAGGGGCGGGTAATAGTAATCAGATATAAATATATTGATATTTTTTATTTTTTCAAAAAAATATATATAGATTTTTTATTTGTGAACTAGACGAATGGCCCGGGCAACGCCCGGGTTTTACTCGAGTGCGTATATATTTTAAAAACGTTTTAAAATCATATATTAACTTTATGAACGGAAAAATATGTCCAGGGTAGCCTAGTGGTCATGGCATCTGCCCGGTAAGCGGAAGGTCGTGGGTTCGATTCCCATCCCTTGACACTTTTTTTATTTATCCATTCTGACCAAAATCTATCCGTGAACTTCACACAGACAGAATAAGGCAATTATATAAGTAGATGTGTATTGAAATCATTCCATAAATCAAACAATCAATATATCTGATGTTTATATGATAAATATTAATAATTAATTACTGGATTAAACACATTATGTCCAATAATATATAATAAAAAAAAAGATTTTATGAGGGAATATTGTGTTTGAAACATCATCAAATCAGATAATATGAAAATAAATGATCCGAGTGTATCTATAGCCGTACATGGCACATTTAAAACCAGAGAAAGAAAGAAGTATGAGGACCACACATACATCAAGTGGAAGTAGAGCGTTCAATATATAGGAGTAATCTTGGATCACCACCTGACTTTAAAAACATTCAAAATAGGATTAACCATGCAAATGAAGCAAAAAAAAAAAGATTATCCCTATTGCATTTTATTACTTATATTACTTAGCCATGATAATCATGGTGGGTAGAAGTTGACGACTGATTTTACTGTAAGTGCACCACATGTCTACAAATGTGAAAAGCAGTTCGACTTTGCAATTACAAATCTGTCATAGCCCCGTTTAGTTACTTGCACTCGCTGGTGGGGTTAGACTTTTGCAAGAATCGGGGGCTATTAGAGCTTTTTTTTTTTTCTTAAATCAGAAAAAAAGTTCCCAATGCGGGAATCGAACCCGGGTCGTAGCGGTCGAAAACCAACGGTTTAGACCAACCTTCCACAGACTCCCCGTCCATACAAGCCATGATAATCATTATGCGTTGTTATCGACTACTTTTACTGTAAGTGCACTTACATGTCTACTCATGCCGAAAGTATGTTCGTCTTTTACACTTCCTTTGTGTGGCAGAACCCCGTTTGGTTACTTGAACTCATTGTTAAGGATAGACTTTTGCAAGAATAGGGAGCCATTGGGGAGCAATTTTTTATTCAGAAAAAAAGTCACCAATGCGGGATTCGATTCCAGGTCGTGGCTGTCGGAAATCGATGGCTTATACCATTCGTCCACCAATCCCTTATTTGCATATTAAAAAGTATAAACAGGGTACATGCTTTTTCTCTACGTCAACTGAAATTCTTGTCTACTTCTCATATATATATGTTTTCTCCAATAAGTTCTCGAATTTAAGATATAAATATACACTGCGTGACATTGAAAATGGAACACCAAGAAATAGTGGCCAGAAAATTATGCAAATTTCAGGGTAGACGCGCCTAACCGAGTTATGCAAATGATGTAAAATGCGCAGCTCTCGTGCGCACATGGAGTAAGATATAAGGGAAGGAACTTGCAGAAAGGACAGTATTCGTGTCGTTATTTCTTCAAGGAAAATCATTGTAGAAATTTTGTTCTTGTGTCAAAAGACACGTGTAATAACAGAGAATGCCAGGTCATCGCAAACGGAGGCAGTTCAAGCAGACAGACACTTTTACGAGGGGCATGGTGATCGGACTGAAAAGGGCAGGTTGGTCCATACGTCAAATCGCAGCTGATACACACCTTGGTGCGTCCACGGTGCACCGACTGTGGAGAAGATGGTTGGAACAAGGAAATGTGGCAATTTATAGGAATGTCGGTGCAACCAGAGTCACGTCAGCACGTGTGGATCGGCGTATCCTTCGACAAGCAGTGGCGGCCCCACAAGCCACTTGTACCGCCATCCTGCAACATGTGCAAGACACCCTAGATCATTCCATCTCGACCAGAACCATTTCCCGTCGATTGGTTGCTAATGGCTTGCACTCATGCCGTCCGCTAAGAAGACTGCCATTGACCCCACCGAATAGGCGCCAACGTTTGGAATGGTGCCGGGCTAGATCGACGTGGATGACGGAATGGCACAGGGTCGTGTTCTCAGATGAGTCGCGTTTCTGCTTGTCCAGTGATAGTCGCCGTGTACGCGTGTGGCGTCGACGTGGAGAAAGGTCCAATCCGGCAGCAATTGTGGAACGCCCCACCGTGCGACAACGTGGAATCATGGTTTGGGGCGCAATCGCGTATGATTCCAGGTCACCTTTACTTCGTATTCAGGGCACTATGACGGCCCAACGATACGTTGATGATGTGCTGCGACCGGTGACACTCCCCTACCTTCAGGGGGTACCCAATGCCTTTTATCAGCAGGATAACGCCCGACCGCACACTGCTCGCATTAGCCAACAAGCTCTGCAAGATGTACAGATGCTTCCCTGGCCACCGTACTCTCCTGATCTCTCACCAATCGAGCACGTCTGGGACATCATTGGACGCCGTTTGCATGCCTTGCCACAGCCGCGTTCAGAAGACGAACTGTGTCAAATGGTTGAGAGGGAATGGAGAGCCATCCCTCAGGACGCCATCCGTACTCTGATTGACTTTCTACCTAGACGTGTTGCTGCGTGCATCGCCGTCCGCGGTGGTCCTACTTGCTACTAAGCCGACGCCGTTCTCGCTCTGTATTATGACTATCATTTTGAAATAAAGATCACTTATTGCTCGTCCCTGTCTCTCTCTGTCTGCCGAGTTTCATCACTTTCTGGCCACTATTTCTTGGTGATTCATTTTCAATGTCACGCAGTGTAACTATGGTTGATTTTGCTAATTTCTTTTAACTATTAGATAGAATAAAAAAATAAAAAGAATTGTGGCTATACACGACCGTTACATTCCTGTTACGTTACACATGCACTATAAATCCGTTTTTTTAAAGGTTACTACTAGGGCTTCAAGGATATTTAAATAAATTTCATTTCTTGTGTCACAAACCATTTCCTTTTAGTACGGATTTGAATTTAGAAGAGAGGAAGAAGTCCTTAGCTGATATATCCGGGAAATAGGATGTGGTAGGATTTCTCAATTTCGTTTTTTAAATCCATGATAAAATTCGTTGTGTGTGAGCAGAATTTTTTTTAAAAGTAGAGTTCGCATAAAGCAAATGTTGCACGCTGGAGATATACATTACTGTTATGGTCATATATTGTAAGATTCAATTACCATTTGCCTATTTTCTGGCCCCCTTTTTTTTTTTGGATTGCTTTCGTTAAAACATCCCATAATGTCTAAATAAGGCTGTGCCTTCTGGAAAATACATGATGAATGTGCTATTTTTGTACAAATAATTAATCAGCATAACTTTGTTTTGAACATTCTTGTTGGGGGATCTAAATTCATCATGA